>JADRCD010146593.1:5837-45361 GCA_019843815.1 Montemys delectorum | reverse complement strand
GGGGGGGGGGGGTTGCGGGAGAGGGGGACATTTCAGGAAGCAAGGTACAGGCCTAGTGCAATGCAAACTCCCAAGAATCAAATATGGTGGACTTAACAAAGACTTCTAGTAAACGGGGGTTCAGTGTCCAAATTGGCCATCTTCTGTAACCATACAAGACTTCCAGTGGGACACCAATCAAGCCACAAAACCTTCGACCTACAATTTTTTTGGCTCAGAACCTGTGGAGTAGTCCAGTTGGAGACCCTTGCCGCTAGATGGAGCACTCCTCTCCTGACAGTGGCTGGAGGGCCAGGAACCAGAGACTAGATAGCCCAGACACCTGGGAAAGAACCAAAAATGTCTGGGAAAAGGTCAATGAAATAATTTCTAATCATGCTTTACTATACTCATAGTATAACCATTACTGGAGAGGTTTCAATCAGCAGTCGATGGGAGCCGATGCAAAGACCAACAGCCGAACGTTAGGCAGAGCTTAGGGAATCCTGCAGAAGATGGAGAAGAAAGGTTGGAGGAGTTAGAGGTGTCAAGTACATTGCAAGAAAACCAACTAATCGGGCCTCCCAGGAGCCCACAGAGACTGAAGTCACAATCAGGGAGCGTGTAGGGGTTTGACCTAGATCCTCTGCATACATGATATGGGTGTGTAGGTATCTGTTTTTCTAGGACACTTAACAGTGGGAGGAGGGGCTGTTTCCAATGCTTTCACCTGCCTCGTGGTACCCTGTTCCTCTTACTGGGTTACCATGTCTAGCCTTGCTATGAGAGGGTGTGCCTAAACTTATTGAAACTTGTTATATCATGCTTGGTTGATATCCCTAGGAGGCTTGCCCTTTTCTAAAGTGAAAGAAAGAGGAATGGATCTCCAGGATAGAGGAGATGGTGGTGTGGGACTGGCGGAAGAGAGGGAGGAAACTATGGTCAAGGTGTAATATATGAGAAAAGAATGAATAAAAATAAATTTAATACAAAATTGACATTTGACCTCAGTAGTGAATATAAAAATTTATCTACACAATTAAATTGTATAGAATGAAGAAAAACACACACAAAATGATTGCCAAATATCAATATATGTAATCAGAAAATGTTGTGCTGAAACACCAACATCTTTATTTAAGCTCAAGTTTGGCCTTAACTCATCACCGACCCGAAGGACAGTTCTAGTAGAGAAAAGCCCTGAACACTCATTTGGAAAAAGCTTTACAGAAAACCACAGGTAAGGAGTAAGTTTTTCTAGCCTGGCAACCATCTAATTGGGGTGCTACTGTGGCCTTTAGCATAACTGTCTGGTGCTGGAAACCAAACCAAAATCTCAGGTTCTGTTTTCCTCTTGATTAGTGGTTGCTAGGCAGGGGCGGGCTTGTAACATGAAGGTGCATAGTTTGGGGGGATTAACCCGGAAACTAGTGCTAAAAGCTGGATTTGTTAAAGGAGAATAACATGGAGATGCAGGTCTTGTTAGGGGTAGCCTGTAAACTGGAGCTAGGCTCAGGTTTTGATGGGGGATAACTTGTAAAACTGAAGCTAAGTACCGTCCTTTTAGTTTACTTTAGTTTAAACTTAGGTCAGGTTTTCTGAGACAGAGTCTAAACACAAAAAATTTGGACTCTCAGAAATAATCTTTCAATCTTGAAAATAAGTCCTCAATAGCCAATGAAGAAATTAAACAAAAAAAAATTAAGAAAACTTGCAATGAGAATGACATCTGAAGATGCTATGTAGAGCAGTAAGTTTGTTTGTTTGTTTTAATTTTATTTAATTTTTTTAACACCCAAGAGTTTATTCCCCTCCCAGTCCACCCTCTGACTGCTCCACATCCTATTCCTCCTCCCTGCCCCCCTGTCTCCACAAGGATGTCCACACCTTCCCCAAACCCCACCCCATCAAACTTCTAAACTCTCTAGGGCCTCCAGTCTCTTGAGGGTTAAGTGCATCTTCTTGGACTGAACACAGACCTAGCAGTCTTCTGCTGTATGTGTGTTGGGGGCCTCATATGAGCTGGTGGATGCTGCCTAGTTGGTGGTCTAGTGTCTGAGAGATTATGGGAGTCCAGGTAAATTTTTCTTTTTGTTTTAGTCATAGAGGAAATACTTTTTTACTAAAATGTATTTTTATACAATATATTTTATTACAGTTCCCCTCCCCCAACACCTCCCATCCTCCTCATTTCCCCACCCACCCAAATCCACACCCATTCATTCATTCTTACATTAGAATACAAACGGTAATCTAAAATGAAGAAGAGGAAGAGAAGGGGAAGAAGTAAAAATAAGCAAAGCTGATAGCAGCCTGATATAACTGTCTCCTGAGAGGCTCTGCCAGATCCTGAAAAATACAGAGGGATGTTCACAGCCTAAGCATTGGACTAAGCATGAGGACCACAGTGGAGGAGTTAGAGGTTTGCAACTCCATAGAACAACAATGTCAACCAACCAGACCCCCAGAGCTCCCAGGGACTAAACCATAAACCAAGAAGTACACATAGAGGGACCCATGGCTCCAGCTGCATATGTAACAGAGGATGACCTTGTCTGGCATTAATGGGAGGAGAGGCCCTTGCTTCTGTGAAGACTTGATGCTCCAGTGTAGGGGAATACCAGGGCAGTGAGGTGGTAGTGGGTGGGTTGGTGATGGTGCACCCTGATAGAAGGAGGGGAAGGGGGAACAGACAGGGGGTGTCTGGAGCAGAAACCTGGAAAGGGGATAACATTTGAAATGTAAATAAATAAAATATCCAATAAAGGAAAACAAAACAAAACCATCAACATGTAAAGCAGAATAGGAAAAAAAGAACCAATGCCTCATGTGACCCTCTCATGCAGGGGTTGTAAGTCAGGCATGTGCAGTACATATTAGACATTAGCCATGCACTCTCATTATTTCATAGTGTATCATTGAATCAAGACGTAAATCTACATGCACATAGCGTATTTAAGGCATTGATCAATCCTGAACATAAATCTTTGACCATCAGTGATATTGATATACATTGAAAATCTATTTAGAATGACCTGCATAAAGGCTTATATAACCTTTATACAAGGTGATTTATACAGAAAAAAATTATGGCTTAAGTCTTTGTGATGGTCAAGGCCTTAATTTTAAAAACTATCAATTTTTTATGACTTTTTTTACTTGATTTCCTTTTTTTTTTTTTGGTTTTTCCGAGCCCTGGCTATCCTGGAACTCACTCTGTAGACCAGGCTGGCCTCGAACTCAGAAATCCGCCTGCCTCTGCCTCCCAAGTGCTGGGATTAAAGGCGTGTGCCACCACCACCCGGCATTTACTTGATTTCTTAAGAAAACTATTGTGACAACTTGACTCTTAAGCAATGAAAGGAGAAATGTAAAAATAAATGGACAAATATCAATCATTGCATTACCTTTGCTGTTTTGTACTCCCTGGATGGGTGCTGACTAACACATGATTTCCTGCCTGAGAGATCCATGGTTGTCCTTTCATTGTATGGATGGAGCTCAGCAACTGATAATGCATTCTGCCACCAAGATGATTTTCACACTCTCGTTTTATCATGAGCCTCATAATAAGCTGTTTCAGATTGTAATAGAGACACAGTAATGTATACCTCCAAGCTGATTTACACCTTCTCCCTTAGTCTTGAGGTTTGAGAGTCCCTGTTTGTGTCTGCAGGATTGAGATAGTAGTGGATATACTGCAAACTAACTCCCTACAGTCTCACTTGAAAACAAACCTCATGACCTAGCCTTTGTGTTAATGGATAGACACTGCGATGGATTCTCCCCACCTTGACTTAGAAATCCTTCTCTTGGTGGTAAGTATCAGGGTCCAGGTTAATTGAGACTGCTGGTCCTCCTACAGGGTCACCCTCCTCAGCTTCTTCCAGCTTTTCCCTAATTCAACCACAGGGGTCAGTAGCTTCTGTCCTTTTGTTAGATGTGAGTATCTGCATCTGACTCTTTCAGCTGCTTGTTGGGTCTTTCTAAGAGCAGTCATGATAGGTCCGTTTTTGTGAGAATTCCATAGCCTCAGTAATGCTGTCAGATCTTGGGGCCTCCCCTTAGCTGAATCCCAATTTGGGCCTGTCACTGGACCTTCTTTTCCTCAGGCTCCTCTCCATTTCCATCCCTGTCATTCTTTCAGACAGGAACAATTATGGGTCAGAGTTTTGACTGTGGGATGGCAACCCCATCCCTAACTTTTTGCCCTGTCTTTCTACTGGAGGTGGGCTCTACAAGTTCCCTCTTCCCACTGTAGGACATTTCATCTAAGGTCCCTTCCTTTGAGTCCTGAGAGTCTCTCACCTACCAGGTTTCTGGTACATTCTGGAAGATCCCGCCAACCTCCTCCCTCCTGAGGTTGCCTATTTCCATTCTCAGTAAGTTTATTTAATATACCGAGCTTCAAAATATTAAAGTACTTAATAATACTGACAAACGTATGTCTTTAAATAAAATATCTTATAATTATACCCAGAAAAGTTAAAATAAAACAAATTAATGAATAGAGATATAAATTCAACAATGAGGATATCCTTATATAGAAATTTTCTACATCAATAAAAACAAAGAAAATAGAAAACTCAGGATCACTCTTAGATACTAGATTTTCACGAAAGATCTCAAACTAAAACTGTAGACTTTGAAGATCCTTCAGATGGTAACATGCAATGGGAGTATATGTCTGTGACTATTGCTCTGAAGAAACAGAAGTTATAGAAATTACATAACAGGTTTTGAAAATTCATTGTATGTTAATAGCTTGGGAATTGAAGAGATGAGCAAGAGAATTTAAGAAGGAGCAAGTATAAACCTTAGAAAATACATTATATAAAATGTATAAAAGACAAAACTCTGAAAGGAATTACAAAAAGACACTCAAAGTGATGGAATAAAGGGATGCAATGTCAAGCATGAGAGAGACCATTGAAGCATGATCAGAAGGATCAGAAACAGGAAGGTCCAGAAAGCCTCACAAAACAACAATGAAACACTACCACCACCACCAACAACAAAAATGCCTGATAACTAGGCAATCCAGAATCCACAGTAATATATCAAAACATTACTTCTAGAGTTAAAACATTAACTAGAGTTAAAAGACTGTCAATTTGGTGATGAGGATTGGAGATAGGAATGTGTAGGTTAAGCACGCAACTGATTCTTGTCTGTTAAAGATGGAGTGGTGTAGGATGTAGTAATAGGAAATGAATATTACATCTGAGATTATGTCTGTGAAAGGACTGGGAAAGCAGCATGCAGAATGCAAGAAAACATGTATTAATATGTCTCTCTACATATATTTACGTAGAAGGAAGTATTGACAAGAAAGCCAGAAAGTCAAAAGAAACAGAAAAAGATAATCTGAGAATGACAGAAATGGCAACTGAGGCTATGTAACATGATAGCAGAGAGGTAGAGAGGAGAGAGAAAAGAGAAAGAGAAATCAATAGACTTATTAAGAATAACTAACAAGTTTATAGGGTGTCTAATTATAGAAAAGTGAACAGATTTATATTCTTATGTATGTTTAAACTTGTGGAAAAGTAATTAGAGGGCATGGTATTGATTGTATTTTAATTTTCTAATTTCCCATTATTCATATGTGTCTTTAAAATCCAAGCATATTTCAAATAAAATAATTCAGTATAAGCAGGAAACTGATGCAATTGTCAGATTCTTGATTATAGCACTGTGTAATTTATCTAGCTGAAACTCTTAGACTTTATCATCAGATCAATATGGCAGTATGGGCTTATACTTTCCAAGTACAATTTGATGGAGACATTTTTCAGTCAAAATTCACATCACTTGTATGACATCTGGGTTCAGGAGTGTGTTATGTGCATTAATTCACACACAGGTGCACGAGTGCTGAGATCTCAGTGTAAATAGCTGTTGCACATTTCATGCTCTGTCATATCTGATTGCATTAAAAGCCAAGCATTCTAGAGGTCCGTAACCTCAATCTGTTTTGCAAATTTCTCATGCCCTTCTCATGAATAGAGTAGTCATGAACTTTATTACCTTGTTTAGAAAAAGCTTATGTTTCCAGAAGCAAGTTTAGGATTTGAAGTAATTTGAATTAATATCATTTGTTTCTAGGTGGGTACATTTGAAAAGGTGTGTATGTGCCATACGTGTGTGTGTGTGTGTGTGTGTGTGTGTGTGTGTGTAGTGGTTTGGGGCTTAGGATGACTTACATAGGTAAGTAGGAATCAGTACTGGATTATTTCCATCAAGGAATGTTGGTGAAATAAGAAAGTCAGGAGAAGAAAGAGAAATGAACTGTGGTCTGCAAGTAGATTCAGTGAGTGAAAGAGCTTGCTGCATACTACCAATCTGAGTTCAGTCCCTGTTAACCCTATCATAGGGAATAATAACAAGGTTGCCATCTGAATTCCACACATATACCCATAGCATGTATAACAACTACCTCTCTCTCTATTTCTACACACACACATGCACAAACACATACACACACATACACACACACAAATATGCATTCACATATACACACAAATAATAATAATAACACTAATAAATGTTTTTAAATTAAAATGTATCTCTATGCTGGGAACAGCATACAATGACAGAGATTGCCTGCAGTAGACAGGGATGGAGACATCTCAGAAGCCTGTGGCACCTCCTTGTATTAAAGGATGGTGTGTGGGACACTGAGAAGCTGGAGACACATCCCTCCAGGGGACCTGCTATATGAAATAAGGGACTGTCTGCAGTAGGCCAGGATGGAGACATCTCAGTAGCCCGTGGCAGCTCTGTAAAAAATAGTTGTTCCCATTCCTCCTAACTTTAGCCCTGGACAACGGCTGTATAGATTTCATTTGTGCATGATTGCTTTTCAGTTGGCCTTGGTGTGCATAATTATTCTATTATATCTGACTTTCTTACTTCTTTCTCCTTCTGCACTGGTGAATTCTTTGAAACTAGATGTTCCTTGATGTAATGATTCTTAAACAAAAAATTGAGGCATGAGGCACAGCACAGCACATTCTAATGGCACAGATGCATACTATGTGTTCTCATCTTGGAAACAATGTAATAACTGCACAATAGTAGTTCCAGATTAATGTTTGACCTGCAAAGAAAGTTTGAAGAAATTATTAGAAAATGAAATAGAGCCAACATTGGGACCCCAAGAAAGGAAAAAGTTATTGAAGTTATGAAATAAGTTGCACAACATTTGAGAGTGGTTCCTGGATAAGCAAGTATAGAATATGTAAAACCTTATACCAGTAAAACTAAGTCAAAATACTGGGACTCTTAGGAGAGTCATTGTGCACAAAGTGCAGAAGCAGAAAGCTAGTGGAACTATTGAGTTAAGGGTTAACTTGATTTGTTCTGGCCACTGCCTGGCAGCTTTGCTCTTGTCATTTATCATTAGAGCTTCATAAGAAAATGCAAGTAGCTGGCCTTGGAGCTCTGAGCTCTGAAGTATAATAAGTTAAAGTTTAAATAATGATAAGTTTGCAATTATTATTATTTTGGCTATTGGTCTGGAAATAAGGAAGCTTGAAACTTTGGGGAACAATTGTAATTCTTGGTTCTTTGTGGGATGTGGTTATTCTTTTCAATTTTATTTGGCAGCGATTATACGATGTCTTTTTCATCTGCTTTTGGAGTATCAATAAAAGACTGGGGCCAAAAAAGGCAAGAGAGCAAATGCAGAGAGTGAGTAGTGAGCATGTAGAGAGCGAGAGAGTTATATGTGAGGTGAATGTGGAGAGTGAATGAAGAGTATGAGAGAGAGAGCATGAGAAGTCTATGTGAAGAGTGAATGAAGAGAGAATGTGAAGAGTGAGTGAAGAAAGAATGTGAAAAGTGAGTGAAAAGTGAGTGAAGAAAGAATGTGAGGTGTATATGTAGAATGTGTGTGTGAGTGAAAGGAGAATGCATGTGGTATGTGTGTGAGATGTGTGTGAAGAGTGTTGTGAGAGTGAAAGGGGAATGCACAGAGATGTATGACTGTGAGACTTCAAGAAAAGTGCACAGGAGAAAAGAAGAGTGCACAAAAGAATGCAGAGTTTTTGCAGCCTCAAGCTGCGAGTGAACAAGCAAGAGAGAAAGGGAGCAGAGAAGAGAGAGAAGAGAGAGAACCTTTAAGCCTTGAAAAATTGCCTGCCAGCTTGTACCCAAAAAGTAGTCTGTGTATATTTATTATGTGCCTTCCAGGTAGCCCTGCTTCCAGTTGAGAACTCCGATCCTGTGCCGAGGCTGGACCATTACATCTATAGAATAAAAAATATGAATAGTAACAAAATGAAGAAGAAAAGCAATAAAACAAGAGAACAGGAAGAAGAAAAGGTAAGAATAATAGAAATGACAGAATAAACCATTTTAATAGCATTTGGGAGAAATTGGGAAGAGCTAGAGCATGTTTCATGGTGAGATATTTGAAACACAATGCATGATCATAAAGCCACAGAAAGCAAACCTATTCAGTGAGGCTGCAAGTTACAGCAAAGAGTCCTTAGCAGCAAAGGGAAGGAAGTAGAAGGGAGGACATCTTGCTGGAAAGAGCAGAAGCAAAGGGAACCATGGACCAAGCAACGGAAAGTAGAAGAAATGAATCCAGTATACTGTGCATTGCACATAATGTGTGCTTTCTAAATCCCTCCCCCAACAGAGAGGATGCACCAGATAGAGACTGATAAATCAGCCTGGATGATGTTGACAGCACACATGGTTCAGAAAAAATGAAAATTAAAGGCTAAAATTAATAGATGAACTGATAGATAACACGGATATGCAAACAGAAAACAAGCAGAAGAGGTGATATTAATATCCGACAAGGCAGACTTGAAGATTAAAAGCAATAAACAGGAGGAAAGAGGACACTGGGTAATAAAAAGGCATGTTTAGAGAAGAGATGTGAGCCACAAGTAGGTACACATCAAGCAAAAATGTAGATGAAAGGAAACTCAAAATCACAGCTAGAAATGAAAAGACTGATAGGAAGGCAACCAATGGTATTTGTAAATACTGTGACTCAAAATTGGGCAGCTGCAAATAAATTCTTGATGGTTGTAAATTAGCCCCAGAGTTTAGTTGCTCTTCATCCTTAGAGGAGGTAAAATACAAGCTTCAAGTATCACAAATATAATTAAAGAAAGCATGGTTCACATTTACTTTCCCATTATTTTACCAGGAATACTCATTTTAGTCTACTTTGAATCACCAGCTCTGCCACTGACTGGTGGTGTCACCTCAGAAGGCTGGATGTATCTTCAAACCTTGAGGTTTTTGGCCTACAAAGGAAGAAATCATGCTTGCTTTGACCCTGTTGTCGTGTAGTGGATATTTCTACTGAGTAAAAACTATGTCTGGCATAATGGACACACATATATACATACACACACACACACACACACACACACATACACACACACACACACACACACACACACACACACTTTCTCTTGCTTTTATTCATCATCCCAAATGAAACAAAGTACTTATATTTCAACCATTTTTTTTATTGCTGCCATAAACAATGGTATGTGTATGTGTCTCCCAAGATCATCTTGGGAGCATCTACAATGCAGGGAAGAGCAATTTTTTAGTCTGCTGTGCTCCAAAGATAGCATCCATTTTTCTGTAATCTTTAAGCATGGAGGATTAGAAATCACTGCTGATCTTGGATCTGGGGAAATTTTTGACTCTCACTGATAGATTATAAGAGTAAGGAGTAATAATTCCCCCCAAACTTGATATCCAACTCAAAGATCTAGAATAAAAATTGATCACGATCATTTAATAGTCAAGTTAGGAAATATTTGTTTCAGAAATAATCTTGTTTGGTAGTTAGAGGTCTCCATTTCAGCTGCATGTATACAGTATTCCTGTCATTGGTTCCCTGTGAATGAAGCACAGAATGTGCACTGTGCTTTGCAGTCACATTCTTTAAAGAAGGAAACCCAGAGAAGAGAGTTGGAAAGTTGTTTACTCTCCTTTGACTTTGCCTTTAGTTTGTAGGGGAAATATTCCCCCCGTAGAGAGAAAACTTGCAAAAGCTCCCGTGTTTTGATGTATGGTATCTGAACTCCAAAGAGAATGTAATCTTTGTGGAAAGCGATCTAACAGAAGTCCTCCTGGAATTTGAGCAAGCCCAGAAAAAGATAACCACTGCGGGAGGGTGCTTCTTTAGCAATAAAACGCTTCTGAGAACAAACAGGAAAACGTGCAGGGCTGGTTTATTCAGGTTCTATGTCGACAGATGACTACTAATTTCTATGTTTCTAATAGTCTCAAAACGATCAAACTGCCTGCCCCTTGAAATATGTAGACACATAATTAAGTGTTTAACTTCCGTTACTGGTATCAAATTATGTTTTTCACCTGTGTTATTGTAAAAGACACAATTCAAAGGGAATTTCAAATATTAGAAACAGAAAACAAAAGTCAAACCTCCAAATGTTTAAAAACCTAAAGTTGGTATAGAAATTTAGACACATAATATTAATATCAGTAAAACCAGTTATAATACTATCAGTCTAAATATCATTTAGCTTAACATTCCATTGCAATTTTTCTGATATTTATTAAAGTTACAAATAGTAGTTGAGCAGGTATTTATAGTTAAAGATATTAACTATAATGAGCTCTTTACATTGAAAGCTATATTTATTTACATGTTTGTTGACTACAAATTAATTGCTTAATTAATTTACTAAATTTTACATGACTTTATACTGTCCAATAAAAATAGCATTGATCAAGAAGATATTTTTCCATAAAAGAGCTTTTATAAAAAATTTCTCAGCAGAAGTATCTATAAGCCCCAAGTTGGAAACAAATTAATGACCATTAATGGGTAGTTAGATATTTTCCATGACTACCTTTACAGTGAAATATTACTCAATGGAAAACTAAAGAATACAAGCAGACTGAAAGGAGCCAGAAAAAAACATGCCACTTGCTTCATGATTTCAATTTGTAGGAAATTCTAAGGAATGGGTAGCAGGCCAGACAATGAAGGTAAACAACAGGGGTATTTAGGAACTGGGTAGCAGGCCAGACAAGGAAGGTAAACAGCAAGGGGTATTTAGGAACTGGGTAGCAGGCCAGACAAGGAAGGTAAACAGCAAGGATATTTAGGAACTTTAATGGGAGGAGGAAAATATTCTAAAACCAACTATTGTGGTATTTTCAGAATTTATAAATTCACCTAAAAATCATTGATTATATCCACAATGATACATGTAAAATGTGCTTCAGAAGCCTTAGAAAGATGTTCCATTTTAATTGAAAGGCTAAAGCTCTAAAGATTTTTTTTTTCAAACAAAATATATTCAAACAGTTCGATCATCAGGAAACAGACATTTGAAATTTTTCTATCAAATATATTAATAATGGAAAATGTAAATTAAAATGACTTACAGAAGATTCACACTCAAACCTCTGGAGACCTTGTTAGGAAAGGGAAAGATTCCAGTCAAAAGGAAACTTTGAGTAGTTTCATTCCCCCTCAGAGGAAAGAAGCTTTTCATTACCCCAGGCAAGATTCAGAGTTGAGAAGGAATCGGGCTGTCCCCTCTTGGCCAGAGGAGGGATAGCAGTGCTCTGTGTAATCTGCAAAGTTGAATAGCCTGTGACTCCAGCTCTGGCCCTGGGGCTCCTTCAGAGTGCAGACTGAAGGGGTGTGTGTGTGTGTGTGTGTGTGTGTGTGTGTGTGTGTGTGTGTGCGTGTGTGTGTGTGCTGTGTTGGAACCAGCTAGACCAGTCTGGGCTGTAGAAGCTGCCATGCAGACACTGGTCAGGAGTTTCCACAACCAACCTGCTGTGTCAGTTCACTGATGACATACATGCTGAAACAAATAGCAGCAATTAAAAGCCCCTGACGTGCCCCCATATTAGGCAGGATGGGTGTACTATTTTGGGAGTTAATTCAGAGGCAGTTAACATAATCAGTTTTTGTTTTGTTTTGTTTTTTTATTTAAAGCAAAGATGCTTAAGTTACACCAGAGGAATCTCTCTTGGTGAAACAAAGACATTATCTCCCCAAGTGTTTCATGTATGAAACCCCCCAGGAAGAATACTGTCTTCATTAATGAAAAGACATAATGATCACGAGAGTCCTTAAGAACTTCTAGCAAATATGCTGCATGGATCACTGCTTCCCTCACTAAGCTTTCTAACACTACTTTTGAGGGTAATGATTCTTTTTTTGATTTTTATGTTTTACCAGTTTTTGTAACAACATGTACTATGATGTAATAGGCAATCAATAAACACTGAATATATTGATCTTGATCTTGGAGATAAAGCATCCAATTATATTGGGAATGCTCATCTTGGTGCTGGAATAAACATATTGAGCTTTTACATATTTATATGTGCATATTGTCTGTCTTGTTGTGAATTCATCTAGCTTATGAGTGCAGTATCTGCAGAAGCCAGAAGATATGCTTGTCTGGGGTTAGCTGTGAGCTGCAAGATATCATTGCTGAGAACTAAGCAAAGATCCTCTATTACTGCTATAAATGTTGTTAACCACTGAGCCATCTCTGCTTGCCTCTGAGATGCATTTTATGTTTCCTTTCCTTGTAGGTAAGTATATCCTTGGCCAGCCATCTAACTACCAGATAAAATGAGCCACAGTAACACAGTATAGTTTCATGTAAACATCTGGACTGCTGCATTTGTGGATCAGAGCACCTTAGCATTCAGCAACACGTGATCAAACATTTAAATAAGGAAGGGAATACGAATGTACCTAACATACTTATTCAAATGTTTATATTTTGAGTTCTTTCAGATTTTTATAATTCAACCTTATTGTTTTCCTAATGATAAGGTCATATGTTTGGTATTTGAGATTTGTGAAAATTTATAATAGCTTTAACTTTTTAAATAGTTTTTCTAGAATTTCTCAAATTGATTTGTTTTGTTGCTGCTGATTGAACCTGGTTTTCACTAATGACTAAGTTTTGCATGGAACTGTAAGTCATTAACTGACCTTTTAGAAAACATTTCAGAGCATGTAAGTTAACTTTATCAAGAACAGTTTTATTAGTCTACAATTTGATTGGAAAATAAATGACTGATATGTAGCCAAATTTATTGTAAAATTTTTACTATTGCAATTACATGCAAAAAATTAGTCAAACACAATATTCTAAGGAATGAACAGCTTGAAATTAGCTAAAATCATGGTCATATTAACATTACATAATATGTAATACAATATATGAGTTTCATCCATTTGTGATATGTAATTAAAAATATAAACATACTTCCAAATTTATGGAAAACAGTTAATTGTAATATTTGATATATTTCCCTTGATTTTGTCAGAGTAGAATATCATAAATATTATGTTAGCATAAATAATGTTTCCTGATTTACTTATTTTTCAAAATATGGTAATAATGCTATTGAACAAAAAATAGATTTATTGTTGATTTAACCTTGAAATAGTTATTAAAGTTAAAAAATATATACTTCGGGTAGATGTGGAGACTGCTCACTGGGTAAGAGCACTGGCAGCTTTCCCAGAGAACACTAGTTCAATTCCCAGTACCTATATGGCAGCTCACAACTCTCTGTAATTCCAGTTCCAAGAGCTCTGACAGCCACACAGGTTCTATAAAAAAGCAGACCAAACTTCAATGCACACATAAATAAATAAAATGCTAAAAGGAAAAAAGAAAAGGAAAAGGAAAAGAAAAGGCCTCCATAAGATCCTGCTGTAGGTAAACAGTAGGGCATTTTCTTGAACAGGATCAATGGGAGATGGTGATAACCTATTGTGAGTGGTCTCATCCCTTGACATATGGTCCTCCAAAAAAAGAAAAAAAAAAAAAAAGAAAAAAAAAAAGAAAAAAGAAAAAAAAGAAAAGAAAAGAAAAAGAAAAAAAGCAGCCTGAGCAAAACTATATGGAGCAAGCTGGTAAGCAGCACACACATACTCCTACCTCAATGGTCTCTGCATCAGATTCCTGCCCTGTTTGAGTTCCTGTCCTGACTTCTTTCAGTGATGAACTGTGATGTGTAAGCCAAATATATCTTTTTCTCCCCAAGTTGCCTTTGGTCATAGTGTTTCATCAAAGCAAAAGTAACTCCATCTATGGCCCACTTTTAAAATGTACTCCATCAATTATTGTTCAAGATGTTTTTTCATTCATCCTTGGCCTTTCTTTTGTGCTTTCATGAATAAAACAGACAAATAACAGGAACTGACATCGATGTTTTTAAAATAAGAAAGGTAAGACCTGTTAATTGTTTATGTGTTGCCTTTAAATATACTTCAGTCATTAGAAATTAAAAATAACACTTAGCTAAAGGAGAAGTAAAAATAGCTGCAAAATGACATACATAATTAGTCTCGCAAGAGAAATTTATTATTTTCTACCTAAACTTTAAAATTAAGCTCTGTTCTAATGTGTAGAAATAATTTCTATGTTTTATAGCTTATGAATAAATAACATTTCTGCTTGGGGGAATTACTCACTTCATCAATTAGTGCTTAACATTTTATCTAATATTTTCCTAAAACATGGTAAAATTGAGGAGTGTTAATTAGTAACTACTTCAGTTTCATTTAATAAAATAAAACACAACTTACATGTAATAATTTGTAAAAGTACAACCTTATGTTATTAAAGCTTTAAACATTTAAGAAATATAATCATATATACTTATTTATTTTTATTTATTATATATATTGCATATATATTTATTTATTTAATCATATTTATAATTTCAAAAGTATTCCTGCTCAGAGGTTATAATCATTTGGTATATTTCATAAATAGCAAGTAAACTCAGAGCAAAGATGCGCAAACCAGATGCAACAGAGATCCCCAAGCAAGGGCTGACTAGCTAACATTGATGAAAGAGAATATTAGGACACTGGGTCCTGAAAAAAGGGATGGTGTTTGTGCAGTCAGGTGACAGGGAAAGTTGGTCAGGAAGCTAAGACAAGCTGACAGGAGAATCTAGAGGAAAGTAGAAAGAAGATTTCCTGACTAGAACTTGGATGATTCAGTGCCAAGAATATTTCTCTCTAACCAGAATGTAACAATTTTCCATTGCCCTCCAACCAATGAAGAAGGTAAGTTGCATAAATTGAAGTAATAGTATTGTTACTGACTGTATCCGTAGGTACCAATTTGTACAATTAATTTCAGACTGATAGGCAGAGTGATTGATTAACTTGAGACGGACTCTTGCTATGCAGCCCAAGGTGGTATTGAACTCTGAATGTGCCTAACATGCCCAGTGGACACTCAATAGAAAAAATAAAGATTCCAAAACCACATACTATTAACACTGGGTTTCCTGTCAAAAGTGCTCTTTAAGTCATTATTGATATTGTATTCTAAAATTTGTTAATTGTACGTAGACTGAGTAGCTCCACCTCTCTGTTCCTCCATATCCAGCTCTCCTTCTGCAAAACCAACTCTGAAGCAAACTACTTGCTGCAGCCTCACCTCCCACCTTTCCCCCATCTCCAGGGGAGCACACAAATCTTTCCTTTCATTCTTTCTTCTCCACAACCATCATTCTATTCCAAGTCCCCTTGATATTCCCTGGAGATCTGCAGGCAACTCTGGCCAGAGAAGTAAGTAGCCCAACTGCAGAGGAGAATGTAAATGTGTCTCTGTTTCTTCTGCTCTCCCTGCCCTCTTTATATTTTCTTTCTATTGTTTTGTCCATTTCTGGTGTGTTAGATTTTTCCTTTAGCATACTACATTCAATTTCTTTTAATATCATCCCACAGACTCACGTTTCCTAATGAGAGACAGAAAGCAGGCGGATCTGGATGGGATGAGAAGTAGGGAGAGTCTAGAAGGAGTAGAAGAAAGGAAACCATAATCAGGATCCATTATGTGAGAAAAAAATATTTTAAATAACATGAAAAACATTAAAATTTATTTTAAATTCTCTTTTCCTTTGTTCTTTGACAGTGCTCATAATATTTGTCTAGATTGAAACTCTAGTTGGTTAACTAGCCCCGTAGCCACCAGAATAGTTCCTTTGATCCCGTCTCAATGTTGACAGCAAAATTTACCAAGTTCAAATCAATTCATACCCTCAGAGACTTTTCTGGCTTTGAATAATCCAATCTTTATCTTCTTCCAAGGAGTAACAGTAATACATTCTTGCCAATGAGAAACTCAAGCAGTTGTGACAACTTCTACTCCATTTCCTACTGGCAAAAGATGAACAATCATTGAGTTTCTTATTAAACTAAGGTTCCACACTGATTTCTGGAAAATAAACAAAACTGCAGCATTTTAAATGCTTAGAGCTCTGGCACTGAGCTCTGTCCTTAGTCCTGTGAATAATGTTGTGATAACTAATACTAGTGTCACCATGCAGTTTAAAGTATCTTTATCATATCATTAAATACTTTTAAAATGTATTAAAAAAATAGAAACTGATTATTTAGTAACATGAGTTGTTTGCACAGGAGGCCACACATAGTGACATGTGGAGTAACAGTAAGACAGAAGACAAATAAATAAATGAATTTGGTTAGACTAAAGTAAATTAAAGAGGCTCAATTAAAAAGAAGGGGGTTGACACTGAGCAGATGGCTGACGAAAGCGAATTGTAAACCAATGACTACAACCAGATTACCTGAATCTCCCTGAATGTATGCATATGAGAGGACTGTGCAGGCCCTCAATACTCCAGTTTCAGGATGTTGCGGGGGTGGGTATCTGTATCAACATGAGATGCTACTTTACGTATAATACTATGGGGCTTTGACTCCAAGGGCTGCTGTCAAACACCACGCTTCTTTCTATAAGGATATCTTTACAAATGCAGATGTGTTTCCGTGTTGCAAGTGTTCAGTATGATTTTTAAAACATTTGCACATGATCCTGACATTTTACCAATTATTTGAACTGGTGGCCTCATATATACTGTTTCAAGTGTAAAAGCATAACTATGTTTTCTCATACAAATATTGAAAAAAACTACTCACTAATGGGTTATATTATAAGATATTTCATTGGAGAGGTCTTTTGTTAGAATTCCATTCCTAAGAAGCAGTTCTGCAGAGGAAACTTGGATCTATCCTTAATGAATTCAAGTTTTTTATTTCTTTGTCTTTAGTCCTTTGAATAATGTTGTGATAACTAATACTAGATTCTCAACTTTAGTCTGAAATTAACTAAGATATAAGGTGTGGGACACATATGTTAATGATTTTCTTTTGTTATTTGAAATAGGAAGACATACTTTAAATATAGGTGATACTCTCTGGAGTATGCAGTTTAAAGGATCTTCATGGAACTGGATGGATTCTTCAGAATCCACATAAAGGATTCAATACTTTTAATGGAAAATATTTCTCTTCCTGTCTCACTGGTATGTGTCTTGAAGTACTCTTGTAGCTGTTGTTGTTGTTGTTATTGTTGTTGTTGCTGTTGTTGTTGTTGCTGTTGTTGTTACTGCTGCTGCCTTCAGAGATGGTGTTACAAAATTCTTGGGCTAATTTCAGAATCTAGCTTCTCCTGGCTTTCATTGTTCACTGAAGACCAGTTCTGCCCAAGAATACTCTAGTCCTTAAGTAATTGGATGCATTTGCTGAGGTATCAGCATCATAGGCAAATTAGCTCTAAGGGTCTCAATTCCCCATTGTAAAATGTCCACTGCCAGATTACCCAGCCTGTGTGAAGTAAACCAGGCTGATAAATACCCCTGATTATGTTCTGCTGTAGTACCCAGCTCATCCAAATATTCTCGGTCTCCCTCATCATATGATTTGTTCTGCCATTTATTTTCCTTTTATCAAGATATACATAAATACATGTCCTGATCTGCACTGTATACTTATCTGTTCATTTCATTAATCTCGGTTTAATTCTTATTAACCAGGACACCACATTATTCAACCATTTATGTCATTTCACATATTGTTCAGATTTTCTAGTGACAAAAATTCAATGTAGGAAATATACAAAAACCCATGGATATCAGAGTGCTTTGCCTGTGACTGACATTCTTTAAAAACCTTCAGTCAAGGAAGACATTGAAATCATACAATTATCTGTCACAAATCATTGTCCTAAGGAAGTTACTAGAGCTACTTACACATACTTACACATATCTAAAAGCCCATGTAGAGCAGCTAGCAGAAGCTTTGTGAACAGGTGCCTGGGAGAAATTATATACACAGTAATGTTTTCCAAGTTTGGTGATGCTTTGCTATTAATTAATTAATTAATTAATTATTAGACATTTTCTTATTTCAAATGTTATCACCTTTCCCCATCCCACCTCAAAAACCCCTATCTCATCCCCCCTCCCCTGCTTCTATGAGGGTGTTCCCCTACCAACCCACTCCTGACTCCTCACCTTGGCATTCTCCTACACTGGGGCATCAAGCCTTCACAGGACCAAGGACCTCTCCTACCATTGATGCTCCACAAGGCCATACTCTGTTACATATGCAGCTAGAGCCATGGATCCCTCCATGTGTACTCTTTGGTTGGTGGTCTAGTCCCTGGGAGCTCTGGTCTGGAAGTCTGGTTGGTTGATATTATTGTTCTTCCTATGGGATTGCAAATATAAAGAAACAGTACAGAAGAACTAATCTAAAAATTTTAAATCAATTATATGAAAGAGAGTCCAAGTGGTAGTGTTTGGTAAATGTTTAGCAGATGCTAGGTATAACTTCAGAATTAAGACTGGTATGACAAAAATAAATTTTCTGGTAAAAATATCCAGACTGAGCCAGGCAGTGGTGGCACACACCTTTAATCCCAGCCCTTGGAAGACAAAGGCAGGTGGATTTCTGAGTTCAAGTCCAGCCTGGTCTACAGAGTGAGCTCCAGCACAGCCAGGGCTACACAGAGAAACCCTGTCTCAAAAACAACAAACAAAAATCAAACAAACAAACAAAAAAATCTAGACTGAAAATAAGAATTAAGAGCAAGCAAGTGAACACAACAGGAGTATGAGAAGAAAAAGGAGAGGAAAAGGAAATGAAGAAAGGAAGTAAATAGGAAAGGATGGAGGAGGGAGAAGGGAGAAACTGAGCACAAAAAAGGAAGGAGGGAGAGCGAGACATGACAGAGAGACAGAGAACAACGTGCTCTGAGGTTATAAGAACCCTTACTAAAATCTGCTTACTTGGTAAACTACCATGAAAAGGATTGAAGTTACAAAGAACATAGTAAGGACAGAATATACATTTTCCTTTAATCCACTAGAACTACTAACTACAATGTACTGTTAAGAACTTGAATCCATTTGTTTCTTTATAAAAGAAATAGTCCTTCATTTTTCTTAATATTGCATTATAAATTCATATTATATAAATGTAATGCTGTTATATAATCCTAAAAAATAAGTTCTCATACTCAAAATAATATGAATAACCCAGTATGCAATTAGAGAATAATCTGCAGACACATATAAATCTGCAGTTTACAGAGAAAATAATTACTCCATCTCTTAATATGCTGCTGGGGAAAGCTGAGGTAATTTTCATGTACTTTCACTGGAAAGAAATTGTTTGAGGCTTAATTTTGCCATTACCTAAATAGCAAATACCAGGATTTTCTTTATCAGACTATCCTGCCGCTATTACTGACTCAAATGTACAATAATGCAGATTAAAAAAATGTGGTAAAAAGTGTGGATACTTTGATTCTTCTTAGAAGGGGGAACAAAATACCCATAGAAGGAGTTACAGAAGTATAGAGCAGAGACTGCCCTACCTAGGAATCTATCCCATACACAATCACCAAATCCAGACACTATTGTGGATGTCAACATGTACTTGCTGACAAATGCCTGACAAATACACAAGTGGATGCTCAGAGCCATCCATTGGACTGAGAACAGGGTCAACAATGAAGGAATGAGAGAAAGGACCCAAGGAATTGAAGGGTTTGCCGTCTCATAGGAGAAACTACAATATGAACTAACCAGTGCCCCTCAGAGCTCCCAGGAACTAAACCACCAACCAAAGAATACACATGGTGGGACTTATGGCTCCAGCTGCATGTATAGCAGACGTTGGCCTAGTTGGTCATCAGTGGGAGGAGAAGCCCTTGGTCCTGTGAAGGCTCGATGCCCCATTGTAGGGGAATGCCAGGGCCAGGAAATGGGAGAGGGTGGGTTGGTGAGCAGGAGGAGGAGGGAAGGGAAAAGGAGTTTTTTCAGAGGGAAAATCAGGAAATGGGAGAATATTTGACATGTGAATAAAGAAAATATCTAATAAAAAATATGGTGAATTTTAAACTTCTCTTAACTTATAAAATAATTACTAAATAAGTTGATGTTTTCTCAAATAATAACTATCAAATCCCCCCAAAAATTCATCTAAATAACCATAGAGACCCATTTTTAATCTATAATATGCAAAGTCATCACTAACTTAACACATATACACATTATATACATAATTTGTTATTACATGTATAATATAATATATATTATATATAAATTTAAGAGCTATTTTCCAGTAATAAGGAATATGAGGAAAATAAGGCAATTTTTTTTTAAAAGCTAGAAGAGCTCGATGTGTCCATATGCCTGTAACACCATCTCTTGAAGCAGAGGATGGAGACAGGCAGAGTGCTGGAGCTCACTAGCCAGCCAGAGCTTACCCAAAAAGATGAGCTCCAGGTGTAGTAAGAGACCTTCTTTAGCAGTAAGTTGGAGAATGTGAGAAAAGGGCAGTTGATGCCCTTCTTGGTCTCTGTTTTAAGTCTTTCATATCACCACGCCACCTCTCTCTCTCTCTCTCTCTCTCTCTCTCTCTCTCTCTCTCTCTCTCTCTCTCTCTCTCTCTCTCATATTTCTTTTTTAACACCACATATATACACCAGTTGTCTCCTACTCTCTTTTGGAATGGAGATCCTTGCTACATCCACCCCTCTATTTCTTTCTGATGTCATTCCATGGTATATTTAAGTATGTAGGTTTGAAATGAAGATTTTCAGTATTATTAGAGATAGTGTGACTGTGTTCAGTAACCATGATATCCTACCTATTAATAGAATTCATCAATCTATTCTCCTGACTCATCTCCTGCAATGGCTAACTAGTTGCCACACACCCAACTTAAAATTTATTTTTTAACTCCTCTCTAATAAATCATTCTCTTCCATATCTCTAAAAAGCATAATGTTAAACTTTGTGCAAATATAACTTTTAGCTTCTGTAGATTAAGTTCTTGAACTTTCCTTTGGTTCAAAATCAACAATTCATTCTTACTACTACAGACGTAAAAAATCATAACAACAAAGATTGCTAACCTCTCCCCACTACTTCCAGATCTTCAATAGTATGAGCCTGTCCACTGTTACCCTTCTTCTATACTTCACAATCAATTGAAAGAGTATAATGTTGATTCCATTAGCAAACTGAATCCTGTATCTAATCTAATTGTACAAGTTCCAAAACATAGCTATTCCATGGCATGTCTTTCATTGTTTCCCCATTAACTCTGTATTCAGTCAATCATTGTAAAAATGCTTCTTATACAAGCCATGTTCAAACCTTCTCATACATATTGCTATCTAATCTCTTTATATGTCTCCACACTATGATAATTGATTTATACTTCTTCTCTGTGTGCCTTACATCTTGCTATACTTTCTTGCTCACACTGTTTCAAAGTATGTACTTCTTTTATTTTCATTTTACCAGTATACACTTTCCTGCAGACCAGCATATATTAGTCCAGCACTTGACTTGATCTTTAGCATGGTGGCTTTTTTCTCCTGCAGGCACTACCATCTAAATAATATGTGCTGCCTATCAGCCACAAATTGAAGACTATCTTCTTCTCATCCCCTCCACTTTATTTTACATGCATTATGCATAATACAAGAGTATGATTAAAGCCTCTCACTTATAAAGCTGCAAGGAGTCCAGAACTCTTACCAACATTTGATGTGTAGGTTGTCAACATGTAGATGATATTCTCTTTATATAGACATTTTACTCTTAATAGATATGCCGTCAGGTAGGGCCTCACTTCCCTTCCAGACATTTTTGGGAATCTCAAGACTATTCACAGTGCCATGAGTTCTTTCATTCCTGTGATGTGTTTATCCTTTTCTCTTTGGTGCCCTTCGAGACTTTTTGAATAGCAATTGTTTGTTCTCCAGTGTCTATTTATTTCTTTCTCTTAAACCCTCCTTCTTTATTTAATAAAATCCTTCTTGAGATCAGACTGGGTAGCACTGGAATTCTTTTTTATACAAAAATTGAGAATCTACGTATAGCTCAGTTAAATTTCCTAAAAGATAATGGAGACTTGAGAGCTGTCTCAGTGTGTAGCATAAATGCTGCACAGGTGTGAACATCTGGGTTAAAATCAACAGAAACCATAGAAGCCACACAATGTAATGAATGTCTGTTAGCCTGCCATTCCCGTGGCAACTGGAAACAGGAGCAGGAATATCATCAGAAGATCATGTTCCAGTAACACTAGTGTAAGCACTGGTGACTCTGTCTCAAACAAACATATGACAAAGATGAATATGATAAGTAGCCATCTTACCTCCAAATGTATACAGTGACACACACGCACAAACACACACACGAGAGAGACAGAGACAGAGACAGAGACAGAGAGAGACAGAAAGAGAGTCAGAGAGTTTAATAAGATACATAAGTTCCTCAGGAACAAAGGCATAATGTTGAAGTGACAAAAATAATACCTTGCTACTTTTGACTATATGATTATATAAGCTATTCAAAATTATGTCAATACTCATTTTAAATTTCTGAAACCAAGCTGGACATATGCCAAACCCCATATTTGCTATAAGGATCAAACTCCAAAATTGATAGAGAAATCAATTGTATAGTCAGATTTTAAGCAATCCATGGTACACTCTGGATTATCAAAATAATCTCTTCTTGTATGAAGCTTACGGAATATGTGATTAAAAAATCACATAGTCAATAAGAAATGCAAAGTGACATTATGAATGCTGGTCTTCTGGTAGCTAGCCTCTGAAATGACTCTGATTGTCTGCTGGCTGCTTGGTAGCTGTACCATTGTGCATACCTCTCACACAGTATTTTATTACTGGTTTGGGGGACCAATAAAATGACACAAATGAAAGCATAGGACTTATGAAGCTCATTTATAGTAGACATTGTAGTTTCCATTTTCTTTTTTTATTATTATGTTTTTTATGTTTTATTGCAATACAATGAGAAAAGTTACATGATTTCAATTTCTCTGAATTTGTTAACATTTAAAAACATATTTTAAGTAAATAGAATTAAATCACATTCTTGTTTTCATTTTGTACCCCAACTCCCCCCAGAGACCCCTCTTCAATACCTACAATATCTCTTTTTATCATATTCTTTAAAATTTATAAAATATTATAACAATAAAAGTGAGTATTATAAAAGTTGTTTGATATAAAACAATAATCAAATTAACAGTGTTATGTAGATGCTTGTCTGCGGCAATACTGAAAATACAAACATTTTTCTCAATATAAAATTTAAATAACTCCAAACGAATTAACTGTATATTTCAAAATAATACATCACTACTAATATTTTCTAAAATGAACATAAATATATAAAGTGTTTTTGTTTGTTTGTTTTGTATTTAGTAGCGCTTAAGATCTTGGCTCTTACTGTGGTAACTTGATACAAGAGTTACAAATGTCAACAAAAGCATTCAGTCTCACACTTTGTTGCTCTCTTACAAGCCCTCTCCCCATTTAATTGTCTACATTACTTTTGGGTATATAAATACTTTTAAAATATGTAAGCTGCTTTGTAGTTTCCATTTTCTTTTGCTTATTTATCATTCATTCTTCAGGATCTACGAGCTGTATCATGAACACAGTAAGTTCCACAAAGAGGTGACATAACAGTGACTGATGCTCCCACCAATAGTCACATGAGTGGAGCATTTTGAAAGCAGATTATCCAGCCACCATCAATAGAGTACATGTTAAAAGCCCTACAAAGTCTCTTATAAATGACCTTCCCCTGAAATCACTCAGCTAAGCTGCAAACAAATTTCTGACCCAGAACAAGTACATAAAACTCAGCATTTATTAATTTGTTTATTCATCCTCTGAACTAAATTGTCCAGTAATAAGTCACTCTTAGAAATGAATGTGTTATGTGCTGTGCTTCTGCTCCTATGATGATCTTCAAGAACAAAACTTTACCATGTGTCAAATGATTTATTCTTGCTAATGCCAAAAATGGTAGGTGCTCATTTTTTTCAACAATTTCTAACATCCAATGCTACAAGTGCTGCCGCAACTTCAGACATCCTAGTTTTCCAAGTGCATCAGAACCAGCTGCATTTCCCGTATTAATGTGGATGGCAATCCATGTTTCAGTTTATGTTTGCCTGGAAAAAGAGGCCTGTAATCATGTGACTAACTTATCGATGTTATGCAGCTGTCATTTTGACCTTTACTTTTCCACTGTTTCTGCAAGTTTTCTACTCTATGAACAGAATTCTAGAAAGTATGTAGATACAACAATCAGTGTAACTGTGGTTACAGTAATAAATCAATCAAATGCTTCAGTTAAAAACACACATATGTTTGTTTCTTCTCAACACAAACCCTTTACAAAAGGTTTCAGTCAGGGTCAGGAGTTGGTTCAGGCTGTTTTCTACCTTAAATCTATACTATCCTCTAAGATATATCAGCACCTGCAGTTAGAACAAATAATAATTTAAAAAAAAAGGAATAGAAAAGTCACATACCTTTGAAAATCTTTTTAATTGTAACACATAACTCTTACTGGAATATCTTAATGAGACTCAGACTCCTGACTACCATGGATTGATGCATTAAAAAAGATATAAAGCATAAATATCACAGTAGTTCATCAACAAATATTGTATCCAATAAAATAAGATAAAAAATATTTTTCATAAGTGTCCATCTCCATCACACTGAGCTATGAGTGTATTTAAATGAGTTTCTTCAAGTAGTCTTCAGAGACAGGTGACTCAAATGTGAAACTTTCAAGTTCTGCATTCTTGATCCAATTCAGTATATAATTTGAACAGTTAGTGTAAATCATGTGGTGTTAATCTTTGTACATTATTTATTTTATCCAATACATGGTAAATAGTTGGTTTATTACTGACCCTATTATCAAAGGTAATGTCATCTATGAAATTATTAAAAATTTCACTATAAATGTCCTCCAATAATTAAATGTCATAGGAAGCATATATTAGCCACTTAAATGTTAGTCTTCATGTCCTTGGGCAATTCATACAACTAACATACTTTATTTTATAATATGAGCAAATCATTCAGTGTACAACATTGGATTCTAATAATGCAGAGAGTGAGGAAGCGCTGAGGACCAGCCTCATCTTGGCCTGAGGAAGAGGTGTTTGGGAGTGGCAAGTGAAAGACTTGAATTTAGTGATGCATGTAAACTGACAGCTCTGTGTTCGGTTTGAGATAACTCTATGCTCAAGACAGCTCTCTTTTGCAGACCAAAGCCAAGTCTTTTATTTTACATAAAAGTTACTTCCTTAAGAATTGCATAGCAATCCAAATCATTTACCTCAGGTTCCCTTTTGATTATCCCATGAGTCAGCATTTTATTTCCTTAGCCACTTTACTGTAAAGATAGAGCCACATGGTCTAAGCTGCAGAGTTCTGCTGCTGGCTGGGGCTGGAACATGGCCCTATTGTTCTATTACTTTGTCATCAGCTTTCTGTTTTCCAACTTCCTCACTGCCTAAGCTTAGCTGTCCTGGAACTTTCTCTATAGACAGACTTTTAACTCAGAGATCTGCATGGCTTTCTCTCTTTTATAATGGTAATAAAGGCATGTGCCACCATGCCTCCATCTAAGCTTTTTCCACGTAGAACTTGCTCTGTCCCAGGATGGCCTTGAACCCAGAAATCTGCTTGCTTTTTTCAAATTTTCCACTGTGCAGCATTTTATTCTAGTAATGAAGGGAGTGAGAAAGGGATAAGTAATTTCTACAATCTGCTGGTTGAACTACACAATGCAATTTCATTAAGTCATGAGTGGAATTATTTTATTTGCAATAAACCAAATGTACCTGGACAGCATGTTATAACAAATAAGACAGACTCAAAATGCAAACATCATATTTTCTATTATTCTATACAGATCTGTAAACTCATTTATATCCTCATATGATACAAAAAGAAGCAAACTAATTAGAGAAAGGGGAGAAAAAGGAGGTCACATAAGGAAAATATGGTCAAAGTTTATAGCCCATCTGAATAAAAAGAAAGTGATTATACTCAGTTCAAAGGTGACTAGATGGTTTAAAAATCTCATAAACATCAGAAATGGTAGAATTAAATCCCCATCAAGCAGTACAAATGCCATTCATGCTTACAAAGGTACTTGCTACCCAGTTCATGCATTTGGTTCAAATTCTAGAGTTCCAATATCTTCCTCTAGCTTTGCTTTATATGTATTGACTAACAACTAGAAAACTACGAAAAGAGAACAATGAACATTAAAACAGAAATTTACCAGAATTAAAGAGATAACTCTCTTGCTACGAACCCTTTCCATTTTTTCTAGAGACCTAAGTTTCATAGCCAGCAGATCACAGTGGTTTGTAGCATCAGCTCGAAGGAATCTAAGCCTGGGTCCCTACTGGCACTTACACTCATGTGTACACACCCCCACACACAGACACATACACCCAACTAAAACATAAAATCTTATAAAACATGATCCATTAAAGGACTATTATTAACAAGGAAAGTTACTAAATAAGAAATTACTGGATAAAAGTTACTAAATGTTAATGACTTATAATGCTCTGTATTTTTCCACAACAAGAAGTATATCCCTTTAATATTTATCAACAATCATTACATTGTCATATTGGAATCAAGCAAAATTATAAATCAGTCTTAATTTCATTAGAATAGTGATTACTTATTAGAAAATATTTCTCAATCACTGTATTATTTCCTTTTCTTCTGATCAGATACCTGAGACAAAACAAGGTAAGGAGGGATGAGTTTGTTTTGACTTATAGTCCAGAGAGATACACTCATCCAGAGAGATACACTCTATCAGAGTTCATCAGATCGATAGTCACCTTTCATCTGCCAGGGAGCAAGGACAAGAAAGAAAGTCGAGTAAGACCATTTATTACTCAAGGTGTGTGCCCAATTACTGACTACCTTCAGTGGCTCCAAATTTCTATAAGTTCCATGATTTTTAAACGAGGCCACTTATGAGTGATCACATATATATGTGCATGAACCTATAAGAACTATTTCATAGTCCCACCTTGGGCACTAATATTTATGATTTCCTTTAATGGCCACTATAAAGCCAATAATAGTTAAACATAAATATGCTCCTGTCACTGTAAATTTACAAATCTGATTTACAGCATGGCAACTTTACCTTTCAGATTATTCAAAGAATGGTACCCATTAGGAATAAATGATAATGTATGTAATATGAAGTCCAGATATTATACACACACATATATTTGCATGTGTATGTCTATGTGTGTGTGTATGAATTATCATCTAATATAAATATATGGTAAAACTTATTCCTGTCATTTTCCTTTAGAATAACAGGAATTCTATAAACTTGTTATTTTCTTCACTTGTCCTTTATAAATGCCCCTTGTTTTGTAAGATATATTTCAGAGGAACACATTATAAATACATGTAATGCAATTACTTCAACAGAAGATTAATGGAACAAAAAGAAAGAGTTTATCTACAAAGAGCAAATGTCTGTGAAATGTACAAAGCTTATTTCTCTTTTCATTGACATGCCTCAAACTTTGGCCTTATTATGATTATTAAACTGAAAGATAACTAAGAAGAATTATGTAAGTAAACTACAAACTAGACAAATGTTATGAGGTAATTTATGGTGCACACGACTGAGAGGAAAACTTTAAGCCAGACTTCCTTCAAGTAATATATTTAGATATAGTGTTCAGGTCTGCCAGTAGCAAACATTTCTATCTTCTTTGCAATATCAAAAAACCTAAATCAACACAAAAGAGATTTATAAGTCCGACCCCTAACTGAGAGGATACTGGAAATTGATGACTGCGCAGAGAGAAAGAGAAAGTTTCCTTGAGGGACATGGCTTCTGAGTGGCTACCAATGCTGCCATAGATGGTCTTAGGTGGTTCTATATCAATCACATACTTTCACCACAAATGTATGCAAAGGTAGGGGAAGGGAGTGAAGGAAGAAAAGAGGAAAAGAGAGGGGGAGGATTAAGAGGAGGGAGAGAGAGACAGAGACAGAGACAGAGGAGAGACAGACAGAGAGAGAGAGAGAGAGAGAGAGAGAGAGAGAGAGAGAGAGAGAGAGAGAGAGAGGGAAACAACATGATATGAAATTGGGAAAAAATAAAGATGTGAATAGTGAAAAATTGTATGAAGAGGGATGGGTAAGCTGATGAATTGGATCAGAGTACATTATATGTATTAAAACATCATTCATTAATACATGAGAAATATAAATATTAATATTGTTAAAATTACTTACCACTATTCTGCTAGAGGAAACTAGCAATTGAGTGACTATTAATTAAATTCTGCTGTACCCATAGTTCAGTGTCTTATTCAGCGATCATCAGAGAAGCTTTCTACTTAGATGGAAATTAATAATGATACAACTCAGCAATGTGCAAAGACTGAGTGACTGCACAACATCTGTTCTATGTGGAATATGGTCATCAAACTCCTCCACTCAAGGCTCAGGAAACTGCAAAAGAGGAGGCAGAATGATTGTACAGGGCAGAGGAAATGTATGACATGAAAGGAACAATGTCTTCCAGAAAATACAGGAGTCATGTGCATGTGAACTCACAGGTATCATGCAGCTTTGATAGGTCTTAGAGAGTTTTTAATTAGATAGAGTACAAGCTCTGAGAGGGGAAGTGGACAAGAATTATCACTCCTAACCAGGATTCTATCTCTAATGACAAGAGCTTGAGAGGAAAAATTGCACTTGCTTCCGTAGAGTCTCACTAAGTATAAACGCCACACTTGAGGTCACACCTTATGTCCAATAGTAGATGGTCAACACAAAAGTAATTCAGAAGTATTTTGAGGGAAATTTTTGTTTGTTTGTTTGATATTGCTTTGTATGGACATATTTGTTTTAGTTTACTGGCTTATTTGTTTGTATATTATGTTCTCCAATTTTGTGTGTGCATGTGTGTGTGTGTGTGTGTGTTTGTGTGTGTGTGTTTTCTATGCATTTTCTTTTTTCTTTTTTTCTGGATTATTTTCTAAAGATAGAAAAAAACGTAATTTAATGAATGGGAAGGTTTAGATGATCTTACAACAAATGAGGGAAGGAAAAATGTGATCACTGTATACAATATGAAAAAAATTTGTTTTTAGAAACAGATTTTAAAGATATAATAGGTATATAAAATGGAAAGGTATAATAGGTATATAAAATTCATATATCATATGTTTGTACATATGTACACATATGTACAAATCTACACACATACAAGTTTATGACATAGACCAATATTTAATCCTACTGTCTTTTTAGCATAGGATACCTTGAAAAAACATAGATGACCAAGAACCTTAAATATCTCATAGGACAATGTAGAAGCCTAATTTGCACACATAGGCTTGTAAAGAGAATACAGTGCTCTCTTCAAGTCATTAAATATTCTAGGAAACCACTGCTTCTGCTCTGCTTTTCTTCCACTTCCTCTGTCTTCTTCTCTGTATCTGTCCTTCTCTCTCACAACCTTCAGCTCCACCTTCCCCTCCTTCTCTGCTGTGGATAGCCCTGGGGCTAATTGTATTTGCTGTTAATTCTGTTCTCCTATAAGGGGTTGAAAACAAGGAATGAGTCAGTACTCGGGTGATATCCTGTAAACCTTCTTCCCTCTTTAATTTATAAAATAAAGACTAGAGCTTGTGATTGGGCCAAGAAAGAGGGGAAGGTGGAACTGAAGATTTTGGGAGAAAAGGAGAAAGAGAGGAGACAGAGGAGAAGATGGATGGAAAGGAGAGCAGAAGCACTAGCTTGGAGAAACTGCAAGTTATGAGGGGTCTCATAGATGGGGAAGATGGCAGTGTAGTGGTAGATCTGCCCAATCTAGGCATACAGCTTACATTCATATTAATTGAGTTGTGTTTTCATTGCCTGGGTTTATTTAAGTTGGAGATTTATAGCAACAACATAGATTAACCACAGTGTGAAATTCTTCACTTTTAACTTTTGAGAGATGATGAACAAAGGTCAAAGCTATGTATATATAATCATATTAATTAATTTATTTTCATGAACGAAGGAAAGCTTGTATTTTTACGTAAATAGTATAAATCATGAAATACCCCACTGTAAACAATGTTTTTCCCATCACAGAGAAGTCCAACCAAACAACGTTGAATATTCAAATCAGTAACATATTTTAACTTTTAAAAATTGCCTGGTCTCACTTAGAGCATCCTTAATTTTCCAGTTATATCTGATGGCCATGAAGAAAAGTCAAACTGATGGTGCCTTTTAGTATATGGCAGGAAATTCTTTGCAATCATCTTGTGAGTTAGCATTTATAGCCCAGTTCCCCTTGTAGACATGTACACTATTTGCTTTAGTCTACAGAATCTGACAGAGTATTTCACATAATTTCTGAAGCTGAGCGAAAAGAAGTTTGTCATTTGGAGCTTGGGGCACTCCATTGTTAAAACCATCATGTTATTAAAAATTAAAGCTATAATAAGAAGCCACACACATGAGAACTATAACCCTTTTGCCAATGCCCAGAGTTAACTCCAGTCCAACACAGAAGAAGGCCATCTGGGCTGCCTTAGCACGGTCAAGCTTCTGTGTGAGAATAATTTGCACATTTAATTTCTCTTGAAATGGATATTCTGATTCATTTAGTAAAGAGTATCATCCTTCATCTGGAAAGACTATCCTCTATTACTTTGTTACAAAACAAAATGAACTTTAGTAGCACACTGAAGGAAAACTAAGACATTCATCAGCCAAGCATGTCCACCTGCAAAGAGAGGCTAAGAAGAGCTTCAGACAAGCTGCCCTACTGTGCATTTAGCTGTGCCATTACTGTCCCTTTTATTCTTGACAAAGAGTGCTAACTGCTCCAGGAAATACTACCATTATATAGAGAGGTGAATTATTTCTTTTCTTTCACTAAATATAAAATGATGATGTTAAGTATGAAAAAAATACTTCATTTATGGAAATTTAATCATTACCTGATCAGAGCCTTGATAGCCAAATAAATGAAATATATATTTCATATGGGAAATTTAATAAACCTTCAGCAGTTTTGAAATTATTTTGACCTCGTTATCTGTCAATTGTGCAGGTGTTTTATTTTGATAATAAGAAAATTATACTCATCTTTTAATTTGTCATTTATTGACTTATTCAGAAATTAATAATTTCTCATATTCTTAAATTTGTAGGCACTGGGACACAAAGCTAAATTACCATGTATATGTACATTATATATTTCCTGAAGTACAGTACCATCTAACAATGATGCAGCATTTCTGTATGTTCTTCAAATATTATTTAAGGTTCATTTTCAGTATATATATGTGTATATATGTATATATACATATATATATATATATATATATATACACATATATATCCTGTACATGTGAAAATAAATAAAGGGTGCTCACTGAGGCCAGAAGTATCATACTCCTGGAACTGAAATAGGACTTGGCTTCTTTGCAGAAATAAAAGGTAGTCTTGAATACTGAGCCACATATTCAGACCTGTGCTTCACTCTCTGACTCCAAATGCTTTCACAGCACTTCTTAGGGAGTCTGAACCTTCTAAAAAATATTTTTTTCTTATAGCTCATGTTTATCGATTATTTTGTACACATTTATTCTGTAACACAATATGAATTTGCCAAGTATTTCTTTGCCGTAAGAAATGTTAAGTACTGAAGATCTAAAGACAAATAAGTTCTTGTGCTTACATAATTATGACCTAGTGAAAAATGCAGCCATGCAAATCATTAGACAAAGTAGAATTTCAACTGGTCAGTGACACAATGCCTTACCTAGGGTGCTTTTGCAATCTCATAAGCAATTATATAACTTTTTCACAGAAATGTGTAATACATCCTGTACAGGATGCTGATCACATACTCAGCAGAGAAACAACCATGAGAGGAGGTACTGAGATAAGACAAAACAAAACAAAAAATATACTACCATTAGGATAATCAGGATTGCTTTTACAAGAGCTGAAGAACTTAAATGTTACTGATCATGTGCTTCTGAAATATATCTTTGATATATCCTGATAATTTTTTCCTGTAGGACTCTACTCCCATGGTTCTTATTTTTCATGTCCATTTTTTATATATAACATCTTCATATCTATAAAATAGTGGTAAGTACACTAATGCCTGAAACTTACTTAATTTTTTTATTTCATTGATATATATGTATATATTTTAGGTTGATAATAAGTAATATATAAATATATATGATATATTTCTTATGTAATATATTATATAATTATAATATGTAATAAGCGATATGTAAGATTGATATATCTTATATGTTACATGGTATGTAATACATAATATATGACATACAACATATGATATATAATATACAGCATATAATATGCAATATATAATATCAAGTATGTGCTATATGACATGTGGAATGTGATATAACACATAAAACATGAAACTTATAACATATAACATAACATATAACTTATACAGTTACTGAATAACGTATAATATAATATGTAACATAAAACACATAGCATAGACATATAACATGTAGCTATAACATAATATATAGATATAACATATAGCATACAACATATAACATATATTTATTTCTTATATAGTATCTTACTTATTATCAGCCCCAGATCCCCAATGACTGTATATTTACAATAAAATTATTTACTTGTATGGAATATATGTAATTCACTATTATCCAAGAGACTGCATGCATACTCCGATGAGAGTTTTTTCTTGATTGAATTATTTGAAGTGGAAAGACCTGCCATAAACATCTAAATCTGGATCTTTTGAGTTGGGATGATCCTCCCTAAATCTTGACCTCAAGAGAAGGAGATGGAAGGAAGTCTTTGCTCTTTGCCTTTCCTCCTTGGTCTGTTTGCCATGTTCTTTTCTTCACTGATATTAAGTCATCTCTGGGATTTCAGCATATACTAAAGACAAGCTGAGACATCCTTAAGGACCAAAACCAAAAAACAAAAAACCTCCTGGATTCTTTAGTTACCTAGCCACAACCTGTAGTGTATCCTAATCCCAATCTAATAAATGTTTATTATAACTGTATATTATCATAATATGTGTGCATTTGATTATTCGTTTGCAACAACCTTCATCTTTAGTCCTAAGTAGTCTTGTAAATACACAGTCATGTGGGATTTGTGATTGATTAGAAATTAGCACTAATTGATTATAATTCTTGGGGGAATTTTTATATGCTACAAATCTTCTAAGGTGCTCCAATTTTGTATTTTTTATAAAATAATTTCTACTGTGAAACACTCCAAACACTGTATCTATTTTATATACAAAATTGTTTGTCTGACCCATAACACTGAGCACTCGTCTCTAAAATTTACTATATTCTTGTTTTGTTTTGTTTTGTTTTGTTTTGTTTTGTTTTGTTTTGTTTTTTGAGACAGGGTTTCTCTGTGTAGCCCTGGCTATCCTGGAACTCACTCTGTAGACCAGGCTGGCTTCGAACTCAGAAATCAGCCTGCTCTGCCTCCCAAGTGCTGGAATTAAAAATTCTTGTATGTTTGCTTATTTTAGTTTATTGGTTGAATTTTGCTTTGTATTTCTGAGACTGGGTAATGTGTAGGGAAGCCTGAACTACCCACATTCTATTTGGTTGTGGATGAACTTGAGTTTCTGATTCTCCTAACTCTGCTCCTAAGTGCCCAGGGTTGTAACTGTTCTTGCAGCTGTGCACCACATTACCCAAAACACTGATATCTGTCTTAGCTCTCAGTTTCTAGTTTTACTTTCACAGACTTTTTTATTTTTTTTTTATTATTTCACACTGTTCCTGCACAATTCCATCAAACCTAATAATACTTACTGTCTTATTACTTTGCTACATAAGCTTGTCACTATACTTGGTTTCCACCCTTTTTTCCTCTAGAAATAAGTTATGCCCTTAGTGAAAAATTTATCCTACTCTCCTGCCTTCTGTTTAAGGAATGTTAATCATAGAATTAGGAATTATATTGGAGGTCTGTTGATACAGCTCAATAAAGACATTCAGATGTCTTGTGATGATTAAGGTATGCCTCATGAACATGTAAGCTTCTGGAACCCACGTTCACCAAACAAAGGAAACGGTAAACAACTTGCACTCACAGAAGCAGTCAGCATTGATTAGAGGAGGATGAGTCAAATCTTCATACATCTAACTACATTTTTCTCTGGCAGCCTTACTGCAGACATACAGCTATAGGCGCTTATAAGTTAAGGAACATTTCATTAGTCAACGTATTTATTTACTGCCTTATGTTATTTGCTTGCCTCTTTTTGCCATTAATTTTGAACTGCAAAATCGTTTCAACAAACCAAAATAATCTTTTCTGAATCTCTTGTGATGAAGTATCTGACTGACATTTGAATGTCTACAACCTGAATGCATGGCACACAAAATGTCTATTAGAAAAAAATCGTCTAACAATCATCAGTGAGAGTCTAACAAGCTGAGCAATACTACTTAGATTAACACTCAGCTCTTTGAGACTTTTTCAAACATTTTTTTCTGTAACTCATTTTCAGTTTGCTCATACTGTGACTTGAGAGAGAATTTTACATCATTTCTATTATTTTAAGTTTATGGAAGTCCAGCCAATGTCTGAATAAGAACTTCTAGTGAATGTTACATATGACCATCAAAAGCATGAATGTTCTGCAATTGTCTTATAAAATTAGCTCAATGCCAATTCTGTCAGATTAATCAATGGTGTTCTTGAGTTTGGTTATCTCTCTGCATAAGTCTACACCTAGACCAGTAGAACATAAATAGATGGATTTTTCAAACTCCAAATTAAACAGTAGGTTCATCTATTTTTATTGCGCTCCCATTTTCTTGCCTCATATATTTTATACTCAATTGTTAAGAAAATGCACTGTAAGAAGTGTGCTTTCTTGGAAAATTAACAGCTGTATTGCTATTATATTTTTGTAGAAGCAATGAATCAATTAATTAATTAATTTAAATTTGTGTAAAACTCTTATCATAAAGCAAAGGATGAAGTATTAGAATTTCATACATATATGTTGCATGTTTCAGACAATCTACACCTTAGTCTCTTCTATTCAAATATTCCCTTACTTTTGCATCTTCTTTTACTTAACAACTTTATGTGTTTTTCTTTTTTTAATTATTTTATTTACTTACATTTCAAATATTGTCTTCTTTCCCAGTCTCCCCAAATCTCCCATTCCATACACACTTCCCTTTTCCTCTAAGAGGCTCACTCCTGCATTACTGCTGTTGCATCCCTCTACCTTGTGGCATCAAGTCTCCATAGGACTAAGGACTTCCCCTACTATTAAAGCCAGATAAGGCCATCCTCTGCTACACATGTAGCTGGAGCCATGGACTGATCCATGTATACTCTTTGGTTGGTTGTTTAGTCCCTGGGAGCTCTGAGGGTTCTGGCTAGTTGATATTGTTGTTCTTCCTATGGGGTTGTAATCTACTTCAGCTTCTTCAGTCCTTCCCCTAATTCATCCATTGGGGTCCCCCTTGCTAAGTCCTTTGGTTAACTGTGAATATCTGCATCTGTCTTAGTCAGGTGCTAGCAGAGCCTCACAAAGGACAGCTATATCAGGCTCCTATCAGAAAGTATTTCTTGGCATCAGCAATAGTGTCTGGATTTGGGGTCTGCAGATGGGATTGATCCCAAGGTGGGGTAGTCTCTGGATGGCCTTTTCTTCAGCCTCTTTTCCATTTTTGTCCCTTGGTTTCCTTTAGACAGGGATGATTCTAGGCTAAATAATTTGATATGGATGGATGGCCCCATCCCTCAACTGGGGGCCATGTCAATCTACTAGAGGTGATCTCTACAGGTTCTATCTCAGATCTGTTAGGTATTTTGGCTAATGACATCCACATTGGTCCTGGGAACTTCTCATTTCCCTGGCATCTGAGACTTCTAGTGGTTCCCTCCCCCAATCCGCTCCTCAACCCCTCACTGCTACCTATTTCTATTCATTTTCATGACCCTCTGCACTTTCTCCCTTCCCATACCTGATCTTGTCCCCTTTTTCCTTACCCTTCCTCTATCCCTCCCAGGTTACTACCTCCCTCTACCTCCTGAGATTATTTTGTTCCCCCTTCTAAGTAGGATTGAAGCATCCATACTTTGGTCTTCCTTCTTGTTAAGCTTCATATGGCTGGTAAGTTGCACTGTAGGTGTTCTGAGCTTTTGGGTTAATATTCACTTATCAGTGATGATATACCATGTGTGTCTTTTTGGGTCAGGGTTACCTCACTCAGAATGATATTTTCTAGTGTTTTTCTTTTAATCTACCTCATTCACTAGGCACATGAGTATACATCTTATACCCACACCACCCAATTATAAACTAAATTCTAAGATCTAAATTAGCAACATGTATATATATATATATATATATATATATATATATATATATGTGTGTGTGTGTGTGTGTGTGTGTATGTGAAATAGCATTATATTAAGAATGTGTAAGCTCTTAGTATATGAGATTTTGGGGGGGTTTAAAAATCATTAATTATAATTTATCAAGGGGTTAGTCCAAAGGAAAACACATGGTGTAATCATATGAATAAAAAGTGAAAAGCATTGGTAAAAATCCCATACTCACTCATAACATAACCTATTAAATCTTATTTCCATAGTAATCACAGCTCATTTACTTTGTCTAAGAAGGAGTTGCCCAGGTTTAGAGCATTGCAAAAAATCTACAACACATTTCTTTGCAAGAAATCCTGTACAGATATGCAACAATCATGTCTTCTCTTACTATTTTTCTGTTATCATACTTGAAAGTATTAAGTCTTATTATTATGTTACAAAAGGCAAATAAATGCAAAGGGATTTGGAAGAAAGAAACATAATTGTCATTTTCATGTACATTTTCCCAGCTCATAAATGAAACTTTACTAAAGCTCAAGAGCACACTGAACCTCACATGGTAATAGTGGGAGACTTCAACACTCCACTCTCTACCAATAGACAGATCACAGAAAGAGAAACTAAACAGAGACACAATGAAACTAACAAAAGTTATGAGCCTAATGGATATATCAGATATCTATAGACTATTTCACCCTAAAACAAAAGAATATACCTTCTTTTCAGCACCTCATGGTACCTTCTCCAGAATTGACAATATAACTGGTCAAAACACAAGCCTCAACAGATAAAAGAAATGGTCAGACAGAAATAAAGAACAAAAGTAAAGGCTTTTTAGAATTTAATGAAAATGAAGGCACAGCATACCCAAACTTATGGGACACAATGAAAGCAGTGCTAAGAGGAAAACTCATAGCTCTGAGTGCTTTCATAAAGAAATTGGAGAAAGCATACACTAGCAGGTTAACAGCACATGTGAAAGCTCTAGAACAAAAGGAGGAAAATATACCCAAGATGAGTAGACAGCATGAAATAATCAAACTCAGGATTGAAATCAACCAAGTAGAAACAAATAGAACTACACAAAGAATCCACAAAACCATGAGCTGTTTTTTTGAGAAAATCAACAAGATACATAATCCCTCAGTTAGACTAAGCAGAGGTCACAGAGATAGTATTCAAATTAAAAAATCAGAAATGAAAAAGGAGACATAACAACAGAAACTGAAGAAATTCAAAAAAATCATCAGATCCTACTACAAAAGCCTATACTCAACAAAACTAGGAAATTCTGGTGAAATGAACAATTTTCTAGACAGATACCAGACATAAAAGTTAAATCAGGGTCAGATAGACCTTCTAAACAGTACTGTAGCCCTTAAAGTAATAGAAACAGTCGTTAAACGTCTCTCAACCAAAAAAGCCAAGGACTAGATGGCTTTAGTACAGAATTCTATCAGACCTTGAAAGAAGACATAATATCAATACTCTTTAAACTATTCCACAAAATATGAATAGAAGGAATATTACCTAATTTGTTCTATGCATGGCTTCATTAGACTGAAACCTAAACCACATGAAGAACCAACAAAAAAAGAGAACTTCAGACCAATTTCCCTAATAAATATTGATGCAAAAATATTCAATAAAATTCCTGCAAACCAAATCCAAGAAAATATCAAAACCCATCATTCACCATTATCAAGTAGGCTTCATCCCAGCGATGCAGAGATGGTTCAATATTTGAAAATCCATCAAACTAATCAACTATATAAAGAAACTCAAAGGAAAAACACATGATCATCTCATTAGATGCTGAGAAAGCATCTGACAAAATTCAACACTGCTTCATGATAAAAGTCTTGGAATGATCAGGAATTCAAGGCCCATACCTAAACATAGTAAGCCATATATAGCAAACCAGTAGCCAACATCAAACTCAATGGAGAGAAGCTTTAAACAATCCCACTAATATCAGAGACTAGACAAGGCTGCCCACTCTCCATATCTATTCAATATCTAGTACTCAAAGTTCTAGTTACAGCAATTTAGACAACAAATGGAGGACAAAGTGATAGAATTGGAAAGGAAGAAATCAAAATATTACTATTTGCAGATAATATTATAGTTTACTTAAGTGACCCAAAAAATTTTCCAGAAGACTCCTTCAGCTGATAAGCTACTTCAAGAAAGTAGGTGGGTATAAAATTAACTTAAACAAATCAGTAGCCTTCCTCTACTCAAAGGATAAATAGGCTGAGAAAGAAATAAGGAAATGACACACTTCACTATTTTCACAAATAATATATCTTCCTGTGATTCTAACCAAGCAAGTGAATGATCTGTATGAGAAGAACTTCAAATCTCCAAAGAAAGAACTGGAAGAAGATCTCAGAAGGTTGTTGTCAATATTTTAGATAAGTTCTATCTTTTGAGGGTTTTGCAACTTCTTCATACTTTGATATGTATTTTTATCTACATACAGAGTGTTGTTACTCTAACTACCCCAACATTGTATATTCTTAACTCATTTACTTTTCTTCCTCAAGTCCTAAATCTTCTTTTCTTATTTTCTTTAATCTAACCTAACTTTACAATTATATTCAAATTAGTTGGCTCTGTCTTCTTGTTCTTGTTCTTGTTCTTATTGTTCTTATTATTCTTGTTCTTCTTGTTCTTCTTGTTCTTGTTCTTGTTCTTGTTCTTGTTCTTGTTCTTGTTCTTGTACTTGTTCTTGTTCTTGTTCTTGTTCTTGTTCTTGTATTTGTTCTTCTTCTTGTTCTTCTTCTCCTTGTTCTTGTTCTTGTTCTTCTTGTTCTTCTTGTTCTTCTTGTTCTTCTTGTTCTTCTTGTTCTTCTTGTTCTTCTTGTTCTTCTTGTTCTTCTTCTTCTTCTTCTTCTTCTTCTTCTTCTTCTTCTTCTTCTTCTT
>JADRCD010146589.1:0-38191 GCA_019843815.1 Montemys delectorum | reverse complement strand
TAGATAGATAGATAGATAGATAGATAGATAGATAGATAGATAGATAGATTAGACAGATACAGACAGGCAGACAGACAGACAGACAGACAGACAGACAGACAGACAGAGAGGATATATCTCTTCGGAGGCAACATTACAATTTTGGTGCATTACAGAAATCTTAGAAAAAATATAACTTGACAATAGTTTTGACAACCAACTCCAATGGCCCAAGATAATGAAGACTAGAATAATATTGGGAAATTTCTATAACTTAGTCAAATATTTAAAGCATTTTGTGTTCATTTCTGCTCTAATACTGAGGGAGAAGGAAAGTGAACCTTGACTACCTTGATAACAAATGAAAATATTTCTATTTACTTAGCCATGTTGAGACTTTCTATTTATAATAGGCTATGAAGGTTTTGTTGTATTTATATAGAACTCCTGCTCCCTAGTTGAAAAACAAAAGCCCAACCTATTATACAAACTAAAGGTGTGAATACTAAAGTTGAAGTTTTGTTCTTCAAAGGAAAAATACTTCTATTGAGTGTAGGCCAGAACTTTTCATACAATCACTCGAGTATTTACTGAATCATAAATCAATTGAAAAGAATATTTTCTTAACAACTACGTAAGATATTATATTAAATGGTATAAAAGAGACCTCTTGTAATTTTTTTCTGATAGGGAAAGAGTTCACAAACATGAGAATATTTCACTTAGACCAGTAAGGGAAATAATATTTGGCAAAAGGTAAACATCATATGAACTCAGAAAGGTCATGGATGTAGCATGAATGACAAACTGAGGGTGGATTTCATTTATAACATTTTGCAGATGCAATGAATAATGAGTATAGATTTGAATGATTGTGTCAATCCACATGGAATTTGGTCATAATACAATGTTATAAAATATAACACTCTATTAATATTGCACTCTTAATCACCTATATAAATTTATAGCAAAGAAAGGGACATAGGTGCACATCTTTAATCCTGGCATTTTGGAGGCAGAGGCAAGGGAAATCTCTGTGAGTTTAAGGCTAGCCTAATCTATAGAGACAATTCCAGGACATATAGGGTTTGATAGAGAAAAATCTGTCTAAAAATAGAAAGAACGAGAAAGAGAGAAAGAAAGAAAGAAAATAAGAAAGAAAAGAAAAAAGTTTGTAGAAGCATTTCTCTAGAAGAGATTAAAGCTTTGACACTTAAATAACTCAGTTAGCTCAAAATTAAACTCAATTATTAGATATTTGCATACAAATTTTTTCCATTTCTTCCTGTAAAGCCAGAGCCAAATATTTTAGCAGATTTTTAAATCTGCAGTATAAGCATCATTGATTCCAAACCCAAGGAACTCAATTAAAATTTAAGACTCACCTAAGCACTCGTTATAAAAATAATTTTTAAATTATATGAATCCATTTCAAGTAAATACTTTATCTTTCAGGGGTTTCAAGTAGAAACATTAAGTTTTAGTAAAATTTCCTGTGTTAATTTGGCAAGGGACATGATACAGAAGTTGGGGAGACTAAGTAATTACAATGAACCAGGCTATAAATTGTCTACAACATGTTGTTTCCTTTATGAGGAATGAATATATACAGCAAATTATTTGAAAATCTATGTATGAATTTAATAATTTCCTTCTAATTTTCATTATGAGGTTTTTATTTAGTAACTGTTTAAAGCCCTCAAGAGTTTATTTTTAAATCTAACCAGTATCTATCAGGAATATATGAGATAGTCAAGAAAATAGACATGTAAAATACAAAATACACCACGATGCTCAAGACTGTAATTTCAGTACTTGGGAGGTTCGGTTGTTGTATTGTTACCTTGGCAACAAGTGAAACTTTTTCTCAGAAAATAAATGATAAACAAACATGAGGCACCAAGTGTATATTTACTCTGATTTCCTCTGTCATTTTCAGATATTGCAGTATCTACCTAAGATTAGCTTGTTACCAGACATTCCAGTATGTAAGGCAATGATATTTTATGCAACGAAATTACTTAGGTTTCCTCCTTTATTCTTGGAGACACTGAGAAAATACATTGGTATTCTTTATTATGTAATATCGAAGGGCTTTGAATTGTATATGTTTCTGTTCACTGATACATGAAAAAGTATCTAAGGTGAATTAATATGCCATACAAGCATATTAAGGTGACAATTCAAAGAACTGAGTTTAGAACAAGAGCCATGATTTATACTTCAATACAGATAATCAGTTTTTCAGGGTACAAGGCATTTCAGACAATATTTAAAATTGGGTATCTCTGGACAGTGAAATATAAAAAAAAATACAAAGTTGAAATACTGATGTTTAATATCCAATGTTAGCATTGCTAAGGCAAAAATAAGTGATAATTTAACTTGCATTGCTTTAAAGGGATCAGCTATGTGCTTCCCCTTTTAAGGATTATGGACTATTGAAATTACTTTTATAGGATAGGTTTCTTAAAAATCCTTCTTAAGCTAACAAAAATTTAGATACAATTTGACAAAATCATCCAAGTGTACAACTCCTTCAGGAGTTTAGGGCTGCACAATATCAAATGCAGCTGACAAAAAAACTATAAGCAAATGCATTTTGTTTATTCTAGACATAAAACGTCCAAACTCTTCTCATTCCACAGGAATCTGAACTTATAGAACTACGGGAAACCATTGAAATGCTGAAGGCCCAGAACTCTGCTGCCCAGGCAGCCATTCAGGGTGCTCTGAATGGCCCAGACCACCCTCCCAAAGGTATCTTGTCAGCTGTCATCCCATATAACAAGCATTAGATTTAGGCATTAGTTACAGTAAAGTTTCACATGCTCAGTAGAACTGCCTTTTACAGTTAAGTATTTTTTTTTCAGAATTGTAACCTTTGTGACCATTAGCCTTCATTGGCAATTGATTTTTAAATTATGAACTTATATCCAGTCATGCAAATTGTTTTCTACTTGACCTAGTAGGTTGAATTTAGTAGATAGAGAGAGTGGACAAATCTGTGCATATCTGATTTCAAGCAAATCAAGCCTAGAAAGAAATCTGCTATTCAAGATGCAACATACCGTAGGATCAAGGTCTTATCCAAAAGGTGAGTGACAAGGTACATTTCCTATAGCCAGAAGTTTTAAAGTAACCAGGAATCAGATGAAGGGTTATCAGTATCATGTCTCTTTGGTTCTTTACACCCTTTCCCATGCCTTGGTATACTATAGAAGAAGAGCTTATTGTTTTCAAGTCTTGTTTTCTTTAAATATCCTCTACATTTATTTATGTCCTGACTTATCTGCAGGTTCCTCCAGTGTAAAATCATGTCCTAAATCCTGGGTGTCTTATTGTCTGTTTTCTCATTTCCAGATAACTTCTAGAAAATTCTTTTGCACTCTTTCAGCCTCTTCAGTTACAAATCACCATTCAACCCACTGGATAATACTCCATCCCCACCCTCCCATCAAAATTATTCTGTCCAGAGCCAATAATGACTTATATGATATTCAATCCATAAAATACTTAAGTTTCTTGTATTGGTAGGATAAGAGATTATCTTTATTGATATTTGGACTATTGATATCTGAACCCTCACACTTGAAATGTTTATTTTTGCTGATATTCATGCTGTCATACATTCTTCTCTAGGAAGAATATTTTAAATCATCACACACACACATGATTGAATATCATATCATATCATATCATATCATATCATTATATTTCCTTCTTTTCCCCTTCACATGCTATTCTCTTCTGTCACCCTTCCTGTCCTCTTTCTGGTCCCCTACCTTCCTAGAAATTTCTCCATCTTCTCCTTTCATGAGCCATATGTTCTGTCACTCTCTCTTGTTCTCCTCACACCCTGCTATCTCCTCTCACAATCACTTTCTGTTTTCATATCTTACATATACAGATAAACTTAAATCTATATTTTCCATGAGAGAACACATGGTATTTGTATTTTGAGCTTGGATCATTTCTCTTTTCACAATGATGTCTGGTTCCATTCATTTTTCTACACATTTAATGATTTTGGTTTTCTTTACAGCTAAATAAAACTCTGTGATCCACCTGTTCTAGAATGTCTTAACTGATTACCTATTGGTGAACATACAGTCTAGTTGGTTATCAGGATAGTGCCACCTAAACGTGGCTGTGTAAATGTCTCTATGGTATGATGACTTAGAACCATTCAAATATATATGTAGGTGTAGTATAGTTGGGTTATATGATAGTTCTACTTGTTTCTGTAAGAAGCTTCCATTCTCATTTCCATGGACTAATTACATCCTCTCCTCACACTTGCTAGCATTTGGTGTTGATGATCATGATGATAGTTTTTCAGACCAGAGATAAGAGGAATCTCAAAGCATTTTAATTTGCATTTCCTGATGCCTATTGAACATTTTATCAAATGTTTATTGACTATTTTTACTTTATTTTTTTTAAAAAACCTATTCAGTTCATTAGTCTGCTTGTTGATTGGATGACTCCTATTTTGGTATTTTATATATTTTAAATTTCCATATTGTTCTTTACTTATATGAGTGTTTTGCCAGGATGCATGGGGAGGGCATTGAATTCCGTAGGACTGGAGTTACAGAGGGTAGCTAGCTGTCATGTGAGTTCTGGAAATCAACCCTGGGGTCCTCTGAAAGAGCAATCAATGGTCTTAAGAACACAGTCATCTCTCATACCTGGCATTTAAATTTTGAAGTCCTGTATACATTCTCCATATTTTTTTCCTGTTAGAGGTACAATTGGAATAGATGCCCTCCCATTCTATAAGTTGATTCTTTACTTTGATTCTTATGTTGTGTAGAAGCTGGTAAGTAGCACGCATTCCCATATGCCAACTGCTGAGATAATTTCCTGAGCTATTCTGATATTTCTAGTCTTTCTAAATTCTCTTTTAACATTTTTTGTTATTGTTGTTGTTAGATGTTTATTCATTCTTCTGTATCCATTTTTAATATTATTATCCTAAATTCTCTTCCATTATGATTCTGAACCTTATGGTTTTATATGAACTTATCAACTGTTCCAGCTACAATTACTGCTTTTATTAAGAATTGTCTAATATTTCTTGTTATCAAGCTCATCTCTTGATGCGGAAATAGCAATCCATTAAGACGTCTTTGAGTTTCTCTTTGGCACCTGAAGCTCAACTTGCCATGTTTCCACTGGCTTTTCCTCCATCTGAGCATCCTTTGTCTCTGAAATACTATTACCATCATTTTGTTACACTGAGACTTAGCAGTCATAAAACTACTCTTCTGATTGCATACATCTGCAGGTTTTATTGGCTACATGCCTTCAGTAGGTCTTGAGCATTCACTTTCCTCTGACCCACTACCATCTACCATCAGTCCCATGAACTGCTACTGTGGACACTTACATAGGCTTTACATTTCTTAATTTCTTCCTATGTTTTGGACTAGGGATATAGATCAGTCACAGACTGCCTGTCTATCATGCACAGGGCTCTAATTCTAATTCCCAATACCACATTAAAAAATAAACTTCGATCTTCTTAATGGTATGACCTTTTAATACAGTTCCTCATGTTCTGGTGATCCCATCCATAAAATTATTTTCTTTGCTTCTTCATAACTTTAATGAGTTGTAATATAAAATGTATGTTTTTTTCTTGATGGTCTTTGGGGGTGGTGACCCACAGGTGGAGACCAGTACTCTACACCATATATTTTTCTTCTTCTTTTTTAAATCAAAGCCAGAGATGGCTGGAGAAACGGCTCAGTGGTTAAGAGCCCTGGCTGCTCTTCCAAGGGGACCCATGTTCAGTTCCCAGCACCCACTTGGCAGCTCACAACTGTCTCCAACTCTAGTTCCAGGGGATCTGATATCATCACACCAATAGATATAAAAATACAGTTTAAGTAAATCAAAGCCAGAGAAGTTGTATAAAAGCATTTACCAAACAGTGTCTCATTGTCTACTAAGAAATGCACACTATTGAATGTGATATAATCTCTTTTTGTCACCTTAACTGACTCAGCAGATACCAAATGCCCAGGGATTAGTAATTTAGTTCCAGATCTATTTTGTTGTGGTTGTGGTTGTGGTTGTTGTGGTTGGCGGCAGCAGCAGTGGCTTTGTCTGTTGGTTTTGTGTTGGCTTGTGCTTTCCATATTGAAATTTTCCCTATCCTGAATTTCTTATTGCAGCTTGCTTACTTCTAATATTGTCCACTATTTGTTAAAAGTTAAAATGTTTTGGAAAACTTGAGGATTAAGCCAAAGCCAGCCTCCTACTCTCCTAAACTGGAAAAGGTCCTCTGTGCTATAATTCTGAAAATAGTATTCATATTAATGTTCATCCCTTCACTAGTATAACTCTCTTTTTCTTGCATTATTCTAGAAAGTCTTTTACTCTTTATTGTGACTATGGTGATACCCTACAGGGACAGGAGGCTTTTTAAAAGTTTACAGAAAATAATAACAAAATCAAACATTGTATAGTTGAATTTAAACTTACTAAGAATACATAACGGGGTATAGTTATTCTGAAAGGCAGGCTCATTTTCTTGTGCTCCTTCTGTTAAGGATTCAGCAACTTTTCATGTCAGGGAGTTGATTTATATGCTGCATGGAAAACTGCTGCATATTTAAGGCTTATCTCAGAGCTATAATAAAGCAGCTTATGTTCTAAATCTTCATGTCGTAAATAGGTCCAGAAGGGATTTAAAATGGCTTAATCCTTTCCTTAATACTGCACAAGTCACTGAAGTAAAACTTTCTGGAAGGATTCCTTTTATCTTAGGCAACAGGTAGCTCAGTGTATCTGCTGGAATTTAAATACAGGGATTTCTTTGCTTGGGAGTGTAGGGTGGGTAATAAGTTATGTCTAAATTCATCCCAAAGTATTAAAAATATTAAAATGTTACACCTTTAAGACTGTCAACAGTTGACTATATAGAATGATTTCTATTTCTAAAATATTGAAACAACATTCAATTCTGTGAATACAAGCATGTCATTTGTATTGAAAGTAGTCAGTTGTGCAAAGCATGCAGCTTTTCCCTGGTTCTACAGGTAAGAAGAAAGAAATACTGTCTCTGAAACTGTATAATATTCTTTACATTTTAACATCTAACCCTAAGATAAATATATGCAGTGAGGCAACACTTTTTATACAGGTCAAACTGTCAAAATCCTACCTGTAAACTTGCTGTCATCCTTCTTTAAATTAATATGTTATATTTATTACCAGCCTGATAAGTGAGCCTACCACAAAAGACATGTCTTTGCTCATACATATATTTAAATTATTGCACTTGCTATTCTACTGTTTTTTAAAAATAAAAAAGAGAACTTAAATATTAAAGAGCAAGCAATTGACCAGGTAGTTTATATATTTGTATATACAATTATTCATAAATACATTAAAAACTATAACGAAAATATTAAAAGACTGAAAATTAAAAGTATGGAATTTTTTCTTTACTCAAATATATCAATCTATAGGAGTTTTTCCTTAACTATCAACTGTAATTCAAATATGTATATGTATATATTTATACATATATATACACACACTTGCATATGTATATGTGTGTATGTAAAATCATTAACAGTAAAATTTTTTAGAACAGTAGTAGATGAATATGGTTGTGTTGAACGAACAATTAGAATGAATCCACTTGGCCCCATGCATTCATTATCTCCAGTATACTATGTTGTGCACAAGGTGCTGAATATAGACAACAACAACAATAATAGAATAATAAGGAAATAATGGATGCAATTCTCTCCTTTGAGAACTCTATCCTGTGAAGAACAGATAAAAATGATTGTATGTGCTCATTCATGTAGTCACATATGGATATCAGAATAGGTCTATGATGATCAATAGTATGAAAAACATCAGAGTCTAAAAGGAAGCTTACTATAGAGTACGTAGGCAGGAAAGGAGTTTTTCATTACATCAGCATTTAAGAGAAGACTCAAAAAATAAATCTAAAGTCGTGTAAGGAAGAACATTCCCAGGAGACCTTGGAGCAAAAATAAGTAGATGGGTGACTTTTTGATTCTCATGCAAGAAAAATAAGGAGACAAGATTAAATGTGTAGAGCTTTGCTGAAGGTGTAAGTACTCACCAGACGCCTAAGGGAATAGAGGGAGCTATTGAGGAGTAGGGTCCTTTATGTTCTCATTAAAACTAGAATCTACTGAGAGGTTTAAAGGAAGGTATCAAGGGTAGTCTCTTTTCTTCTAAAAAGAGATTTCTCACTCCTGTTTATAGCCTTGTTTTAAAAAAAGAAACTTGACAGGTACTCTCCGAGTAGTGCAAGTAAGTGAGTGGTATGGCTCTCTTCAGCTGGGCATAGCTGGTGCTGAAGATGAGAAATGGAAAATGAATGAGAGGGAATATATGCCTTTATAAATCGGGTCCTGATAAAAGAATTGGGACATGGTTTATGAACTCGGAATAGAATAAAGGCTCTAGAACCTTCAGCTCTGACCTGATCTATCTGTGAGCATTATTAGGAGAAACATAGCGAAAGCTCCAACTTGTCTACATAGGCTCATGATCAACAGAGCAGGAATGAATGGGGACATGAACATTATCCTATATCCCACAGTAAAAGATGCCACCCCTTACATAAGCCCATGATTAACAGCAGCAGAAATGGGATCCTCAAAACTATACTGTATCACACAGTAAAAGATGTCAAGTGGAAGCCTCACCCATGAATTAATTTACTGATCTAGGTTTCAGATTGGTAATATTTTATATACTTAAAAACAAACATTATTTTTATCATTACTGATAAAAATTATTATAAGAGATCAAACTCTAAGGATTTAAAAAAATAAAAAATGAATCTATCCTTTTACAAAAATTTCTACTGTGATTACCTTTCTGGAAATACTAAACAGGTGCTGGTATTTGTGACTATGACTATGAACTTTATGAAGATATGTATTTGTTTTCAGATACCTTCCTCTGTACACATACACTTGTTTGCACTGTGCTCACAAAGATATCATTTGCAGGTCACTGCCATCTGCTGTTGTTATTCCTTAATAAATTAATAAAGATTTATTTGATGTTGTTATTACTGTGAAAACTTTTCAAATGCTATATAGCAATTTTTGACATCTTACGAATTCCACTGGAATGTTAGGCTATTCTACATTTGAGGCAAACTAACTATATTTTTACTAATGTTCTAAAAGCAAATTTTACTTTATAAATTTTCTTAGTGTCCTACTGGCTATATCAGTTTGTTACAAATAGATAAAATTTCAATTTAACTTTTAGTTCTTATATATCTAATGGCTATAAGCTAGTTTTTTGAAATGAGTAGATTCCTTTCTAAAATATTCAATACCAAATGCTGTTCTCTTCCCAATTTCTTCTCTAAGTTGAAATACATACATTCTGGAACTATAACACAGACATGTAATAGATAACAGAACTAATGTAGTACCAATGTTCATACCATGGTTTTTCATTTGTACAACCATATGAAGAGAATATTTAGTAGTTAAACATTTTGTTGCTTTAACAATAAAATTATATCATATGCATGCTAAGTATTGCTTTTGGTATTACTATTCTGTGTCTAGACAGGGAGTAAGGATGTGTTTGTAAGACTTGTACTATATTATACTCACTATCTGTTTGACTTAGAGATAGCCTACTTTAGGTCTTGCTTTCTCAGAAGTTAAGCACACACAAATGCATACACACACACACACACACACACACACACACACGCAAAAGACAGTTTTATTTAGTTAGGAGTCTGTTGGAGATTCTTCCTCACACCTTATTTAACCTTGGTAAAGTTATGAAATGTCTTTGCAGTGCATGTTCCTCACCCAGCTCCTCACCTGTGAGATGACATGCTTTCATGGCTTGGCTTACAAGGATTATGTTGGCACAAACCGGGTTTGATTCCATGAAATAGAAAGTTAATGAATTGGCTTTGGTAACTGTATTTATAGCACAAATATTAAGAAGATAGAACTCACTCTTGGCATCTTGTAAATTTCCATTTGTTCCATGGAACTAGTCATTTAGAAACAAGTCATTTTGGAAATGCTGTCTGATTTAGGTATTGGTAAAAGTCATGAGCAGAGACATTCCATTTTGGACTAAACTCAGAACTTCTCAAACCATTGGTGCAATGGGCCCATTTGAGAATATTATTTGACTGGTCATGTATACAACTCTGTTAATTAAAACAAATATGGTCATACTCTATTACCAAACTGCACTGAAGTGAGCTGTAGAAAGCCTTGCTGAACGTGAAAGCCACACATCCTGTGTCCCCAGACTGAGTCCTTGAGTGAACTTGACACCCCCTGTCTGTTTCTAGATCTCCGCATCAGAAGACAGCACTCCTCTGAAAGTGTTTCTAGTATCAACAGTGCCACGAGCCATTCCAGCATCGGCAGTGGTAATGATGCCGACTCCAAGAAAAAGAAGAAGAAAAACTGGGTAAGGCATTTTTTTTTCTCATTAAATTCAGAACCTGTGATGGGTCAGGGATTTAGCTTTCTTTCTTGGGGGGCTTTAGAAATCTCCAGCTGTTGGCAGGGTCCCATTCAGCGACCAGCATCCCAGTCCCTTTACTCTCCTAAGGTTAGGGAGACAAGGTGGTGAATAGCTCCTATGCTGGTGCTAGGGCTGAGAGCAGGATGACATTCTCATGATGGAGAGGAGGAGGAAGATGTTGATTAGGATGTGGATGTTAGAAATGGCAGTGGGAGAGGGAAAGGCAGATTGGAGGTGATAAAGAAAAAAATCTTGAAACCTCAGCCCTCTCAGGCACTGGATTCTACAGAGTGTAGAGTGAACCAAGCACCAGCCCATAAGAAATGAACTATATTAGTTTCTATTGATTGTGTACATTTCCATTGAAATGTACTGGAGATATTTTTAAATAATTTATGATAATATTAATCAGCCACTAAAAAGCAAAAACCATGGGACAGTAAGGAACAGAATTTCTATCAGTTGCCTGAGAAAAAAGTCAGCATTCACATAGATAAAACCTTCAATTAAACTGAAAGCTAGCTGAGACTTTTACTGGTGCTTTCTGTAAATAATGAAAACAAATATCTTTTTGTTTTAAAAAAATGTTTATGCAGGTAATATTTTAAAATACTGATCAGCCTTCCTTCCCCTGATTTGTAATTCCACACTCTTTCATGTTTCTGCAAGGTGAACTCTAGAGGAAGTGAGGTGAATATAAACGGTGGACATTTGGCATGCATCTATACAAACACCCTACCTTGGCATGAATGCTATTCATTTTGGCAGCAGGCTTTTATACCTTTTAGAAATCAGAATACCTTGTATGTCTTTCCTTTATGCCTTTTCATTTTAATCTCAAACTTTAAAGAGAAGTAAAAAACACTTTCTGAATAGAGCTGTAGGGGATACCAATCTGTACCTGAATAGTCTTGGAATTGGAAATTTGAATAGAGAAAAAAATCACAATTAATGAAGTCTTGGGTGAATTTGGTTTCATTTTGCTTTTTAAGTTTGTACTGTCAGCAGGATATAACTTGATTGTACCGCTAAAGTGGCCATTTAAAACAAATTGCCTTGAAGAGAGAAGCCTTGGGAACAGAGATCCCTTCAAGGTACTTAGTTTTAAATGAGTGCTCTGACGGCAATGCCCTTGACCTTGCACTATTTAAAAGCCCTCTATGTTTGCGCTGCGCTGGATTAATCCAAGAACAAAAGGGAAACACAGAACACAGTATTTAATGTTCTAGGGATACTGTGCTGCCGTTGTTAAAACTCTGCTTTTATAATACTGACCCCAGGCAGTGGCTAGGATGGCACCTGCAAACTAACGCCCCAAAGCCAATCCCCCACAAGTTTAGACGACAAGAAGCATAACTGTCTGTCCTTCTTGCAGCTGAGAAGTTCTTTCAAGCAAGCCTTTGGAAAGAAAAAGTCCACCAAGCCACCTTCCTCGCATTCGGACATTGAAGAGCTAACAGACTCCTCCCTGCCGGCTTCGCCCAAGCTACCCCACAATGCTGGCGAGAGTGGCTCCTCATCCATGAAGCCCTCACAGTCGGCCTCAGCGTAAGCTCTTCCCTTTGTAGAATTTTGACCTACTGTTGAAAACTGACTTCAACCCAAGCCCATGGCGCTATCCTAAATGCATTCAGGTTCACTCTCACAAACACAACATCTGTCTCCACCAATCATTTCTGTTCTTGCTATGAATGGTGGACAATATTTATTTCTCTTATATTTTCTGTTAGCATCCGGTGTTTTTCAATCTTATTCTACACTCTTCTAAATCATTCTTTTTTTTTTTTACTTACATTTATCCATGTGTCTGTCTAACTGTGCATACGTACAGGTCACCCCTTGTCTGGCCACCCAAGAAACGAAAAAATGGCCCTGTGATCTACAAGCATAGATCCCGGTAAAAATGGTGTGTTGCATGAAACTGTAAAGACACAGGTTCTAACCTAGCCATGGTTTTGTTGTGGTGGTAGTTGAATTTGTTTGTTTGTTTGTTTTTTATTTTTGCCTTGTTTTTCAACTTAACATTACTTTCTCAAAAACCAACCTAAAATCCAACTGTCTTCGATTGCATTCAATAAGGTGACATTCCTATAGTAAACCAAATTTTGATAGTATAAGGAAAAGAAACACTGCATGTAAAAACTAACTGGTGAGATAATTCTCTGTGTTGTATAAACTATTTAATGTGAATTTTTTTGTATGTATAGTGACATGGAAAGCAGTATCACTGTGCTTTTTCTGGGTGATTTCATCACTTATATAAGGAAATACATACCAAGTCATTTTATGATCAACTACCTGAGTTCTCAGATTGTAAATGGAAAAGTTATTAGTTAATATAAAGAAATCTCTTGACAGATTTTTCTCTAATGCAACTATCCATAAAGTCAAAGCAAAGCAATAAAGACATATAGTGCATGTGACCTTGAGACAGCTTGCAGCTGGCTTGCCAGCGTGGGTTGAAATCGGTGGCTTGGCTTCATTAGCTGTGCCCGCCTAAGTCTTCTGAGTCCAACGGAAAGTTTATGTAACATCCATCCATTATTTAAATGTCCAAAACTAATCTCTGTAATTTATTTTCTACAATGTTTATATTGGATTTTCACGGAAACCGAATGATAGCATAGCAGCAAATAAGGTCATTGTTTGGACAGTTTTATAAAAGAAGAAATCAACGTTCTGAGAGTATAATGATTTGGCTTTTACAAGGGAGAATTTCATGTTGTAATGGAGGGTTAAGCCCCTTGACAAATACACAATGCTATGTATCAATGACTTCTGTCTGTATCAGCCACCAGCGATGTCTGAAGTTCACTTTTCCATTCCATCCTACCAGACTGTTCTTTTAAACTTCAGAAAATAGGACAAAAAGATGAAAAGAAAAATAGCTGTGTTCAGTTCTGAACCTATGAAGGAGTGCTGGCAAAACTCTCTTTTTTTTTCTGGAGCTTTTTGCCAGCAACAAATAATTTCTATACCTGGTGGATAAGACTCAAGTTCAGCCCTTAAAAGAATCGTTCTTTTTCCTGATCCTCTGACCCTGCCCACTTATTTTGTGTTTGGTTTTTCTATCAGGATCTGCGAGTGCACGGAGGCTGAGGCCGAGATCATTCTGCAGTTGAAGAGCGAGCTCAGAGAGAAGGAATTAAAATTAACAGATATAAGGCTGGAGGCCCTCAGCTCTGCTCACCATCTCGATCAGATCCGCGAAGCCATGAACCGGATGCAGGTCTGTCCAGCAGCTCTTTCAAGGGACAAAACAGAGAGAGAAAAAGCCAGCCTTTTCTCTTCTCATAGTCACTAGATAATAAAGTCTTTTAAGATTTAGTTTGTGTCTGTCTGTCTGTGTGGCTGTATATGCACACCTGTATGCAGCAGTGTCTATGCAGATAGGTCAGAAGGTCAAGTGTTCTCTAACACTCTTTGCCTATTCCCTTGAAGCAGGATCTCTCCTGAACTTATAGCTAACCTATAAGCCAGGAAGGCTCAGTGATCTCCCTGCCTCCACCTCCACTCTGCCCCCGTGTAAATCTTGGGTTTACAGGTGTACAGAGGATGCCCAGTTTGTTACATGTGTGCTGGAATCTAAACTATTCTTAGTTAATAGCTCAGCCGTCTCTTCAGCCCATTTCTTGGCAGTACTAAGAATTGAATTTAGGACCTTACAAGGCAATCACACAAATATTGGGTTATATCCTTAACCTTAAAACGTATTAAAAGTATATTTTGACAACAAGATGGGACATATAGCTTAGTATAAAACGCCTGTCTTGTATGTAGGAGGCCCTGGTTTGATACCCAGTACCACAAATGAAGCAACTCATGCAGGTGACATGGGGGACAGGTTCTCTTTTCTTCTTTGGAATCCTGTTTCCATAATTTATTTTGTTTGACATTTTATTGTAGTATTTAACAAGCATACAAACTAAGTCTGATAGAAAATTTTTGTCATTTTTCTCAAACGCTGTTTATATTTTATATCCTCATAATAGAACGAAATTGAAATATTGAAGGCTGAAAACGACCGGCTGAAGGCAGAGACTGGAAACACAGCTAAACCTGCCAGGCCTCCATCTGAGTCCTCAAGCACAGCCTCTTCTTCTTCTTCTCGCCAGTCCTTAGGGCTTTCGCTCAACAACCTGAACATCACAGAGTCTGTTACCTCAGGTAGGTCAGTGCACATGTGCGTGTGTGCGTGCGTGCGTGCATGCCTGTGTGTGAGTGCCTGTTTGTGTTTGCGTGTGTGTGTGTGTGTGTGTGTGTGTGTGTGTGTGTGTGTTCAGATCCCCACAAATTTATTCTTTACTCTCCTAATAACTACTTGAGGGCAGCCTGAAATCAGGAAAACCTTACCTGTCTTCAAAATCCTCACACTAATCCTCAGAAATAGCTAAAATATATCCTAGAAATTCATTTATTTCATTTATTTATTTAGCTCAGTAGTTCTGGGGAAGCAAGGTGTGGCATGGAGCTAGCTATATAGGCCATCTGGCCTTGAATACTCAATGCAGTACCTGCCTCTGCCTCCCAAGTCCTGGGACTTTATGGTTTTACAAGCATATTCTCTAATACAGAATCTTAGAGATATAGTTTTCTTATCAGTTTTCAAAAAAAATCACAGTGAAGTACTTCTTCTGATTATGAATAGTATGAATGGGAATGAATATTCTCTGTGGTGACTGGTGTTCATGAATATAACAATAATAACTCCATGCCAGTTAATAGAGTTTTCCTTGTACAGAACCAATTTCTAAATTTGACTGCACTAGCCTTCATGATGTTGGTTAGAGAGCATATGCTGCTGTATCAACCATTCTGTGGCTCTATTAAATTTTCAACCAAGGAAAAAAATGCTGGATTCTCTTATTGTAGTCAGCATACAAATGATAGGACAGGGGTACACTTCTAATTCAATTTCAAGTAGAATCATAGGACATAATTTCATCTTCACATCTGATGTATAATTCAATTATAAGGTATAACTCTTCCTGGGACATTCAATCATTGATGAATTTCCTTTAGGAATTGTTTACATGGGTATCTGCGGTAATTGCATGGCACAACCACCAGATGACACTGGAAACCAATTGTTATACATTTTCCTGGGTAACTAGACAAAACTGTCTGAAATAAGATACTGAACTGTTTCCCCCAAATCGTACCAAGATGCACAGGGCTGAAGATGAGAAGGAATATAAAAAAAGGATATTAAATACTCTAAAACCGATTAGAATTTTATTAAATAACATCTTCAAATAAAGTCAGAATATTTAAAATTCTATTTTGATGGCCTTACATAATATAAAAGAAATACAATGAAAATACTTTCCTTCACTACATATCTAGAAAATCAATTAACAGTTCTAATAATTCTGACAAACAATGCTTTTAACCATTTGGGACAGTAGCTTATTGTTCCACTGAATAATTATAGATATGACTAGAACTTGTTTTCTCCTGGGAATTGTTGCCTTGAGTGATATGGAAAGACACAGAGCAAGGCATGCTATAACCATCCTACTGCCGAGAAGAGAGTTTTAATGCTGAGTGCACAGAGAAAGAAGCAATATCATAGGCAGCAAAAGTTATGAACCATGTAAAATGGGTGTTTTTACAAACAGTCTCCTTCAATAGTCTCCCACCTTTCCACCCCAGTTTACACAGGAGTAAAGCAAGACTTATGAAGTAACCGTGGTCATATTTGTCAACATAAATAATGTATCCAGCAAGCTAAAGAAGTAGCATTTAAGTCTAGATCTGGATGAATCACTGGCTGGAGGTTTTACTTATTTTTGCCCTAATTATCTATCTCCGTAAAACCAAAGACATTGTTCACTTGTTTAATGGTGTGGGTTTCCTCCATGTTGTCAGGAGAAATTTTGTATTTTAAGTTTTTAAGTGTTAGCATATCATGAAGTGAATGACAGACCTGTGGGAACAGCAACTGAGGTATATCTGATTGGAAAGACAGCTACCCACTCAACATCATTGCATAGGGTTTCATGCTCTCTCTTTGGTCTCTCCCTTCTCTCTATCATGAGCATGTTCCTAGAACTTCCAAACAGGTAATCTGAACTCACCATGTAGCTAAGTTTGAACTTGCCTTCCCAAGTTCCCTGTCTCGTCTTCACAAGTGCTAGGATTACAGGCATGTGCCATTATGCCATCTCATGCCCAGCTCTTAAAATACAGATACATACATACATATTTCCACTGTATGTTGTTGTTGACTGAACCAATTTTCCTTGCTTTTTGCTTGCCTAGAGCTTGTAAGTCTTCTGGTCTTATGCCCAGTGCCACCTCCTGAAGGAAGCTCTATCAATCTAGGACTTTCTCCTGTCAGTTCGTCCTGTTTATTTCCAGCACATTCTGAAATCACTTTGTTGAGAACATACATCCAGAGAAGCAAAAAAGTGTATTTTTTTCTGCTTTGATATGCATCTCAATGTCCAGATTGCTTCCTTTTTTGTGCAAAGTATTAACTTGATATTTATAAAAAGTTATGAGTCACTGAGCAAGAGAATGAAGAAGAAGTTTGGTTATGAATTATAAGAAGTTTAAATATGAGCAACCAATGGTGTGCTCCTCTAAACCTCGAAAACTTGGAACAAGTAATTTTTAAGAAACAATTTTATGAAGCTAGTATTTATATATCTTGATGGGCTAAGTTTTATGATTATATATGTATGCATTCTATAATCACAAGCTTTCTCTTCAAATGTCAATCATTTATATCCTTTGAGAATTTCATTTTATTTGAGTCATTCCAAAAGACACCATAGATTATATAATCCTTTAGTTATCCTTTCTGTTGCTAAAGAATAACTACAAATAATTCTACAACATTTTATTTTTAAGAGATTAAGTAAAATAGAAAAAGATTGACAATATCATCCAGGAAATTAGTTAAATTCTCATAAAGATCATTTTTGATGACTTAGAATTTTCCAGTAAAGGAGAGGGCTAGGATTGAGCTCCACAGGAGAGTATTTGCTAAGAATGCACAAAGCCCTGAGTTCAATCTACATGTACTATTGTGTTATAATAGTAATAAACCTTTGAGTGATAATTTTATATACCTGTTGCTGAAACCAATTACTCTGCTCAAATCATCCCTGTGTCAGTGCTCCTCACTACCCACCCCAATGTTCTGGGTGCCCAAATGAAACACACATACACACACACATACATACACACACATGCACACACATAAACACACACACATACACACACACATACATACACACACATACACACACATAAACACACACACATAAACACACACATACATACACACACATACACACACATAAACACACACACATACACACACATGTAAACACACACATACACACACATACATACACACACATACACACACACATACACATACATACACACATGTACTCACATACACATACACACACATACCCACACATACGCACATGCACACACATGCATACATATGCACATACATACGCACACATATACACATGTGTGCACACACACACATGCACACACTTACACACACATGCCCACATACACACACACATACACACACGTACACACAAGTGCACGCATGCACACACACACACACACTCACATGCACACGCACACGCACACACATACACATACACACACAGCCTTATATTTCAATATGCCTTAAACAGCTCAATGACTAGGTCACTTCCAAACCTCCACATGGCTAACACTCTCCCCTCTAATATTCCTAAGTTATTATTTACTAAAATCTGTATTCCATCTTGGCTGCCCTAGACTCAGACCTGCAGCCCTCTGGTGCTGAGTTCCCCAGCACCTACATGATGACTGTGTTCTCTGTCCAGCACCTCTCAGGCATAGCATCATCGACTCCTTTCCCGGCATGGAGGCTCTCCACCTTCCTGTTCCTTTCTCAGTCCCTTGTTTTTGGGAATCCTAAAGTCCTGCCTCTGTCTCTCTGCTCAATCATTGGCCACTGGCAACTTTGCTTACCAATCAAAACCAAGTGGGGACAGGGTTCCTCAGTGTCCTATGTGCAGATATGCAGATTCTCGTGCAGTTTGGGAACCAAATCCACAACATATACCATATCTCTAAAAGTTGTTTATTAATTAATTTTTCTTTTCCTGTATGCTTTATACATTTAATTATAATTGATATAATAGAGGTCATTCCAGGAAGGAATGGTAGCTCCTATGTGTATTCTCAGCACTTAGAAGACAAGGTTTGCCTTGAATCCCAGGCTAGCCCATAAGGGAAGATGATCCTCTCTCAAACAAACAAGAATAGAAACATTCTATTGTCAAGAATCATCTAGTTATGATAATAATCAAAGTGTTTATCTGTATGAAATTATTTGTGCAGTTGGATCAGACACATGCATTATCTTTATCCACAGAATAATATCTTCAGATTAGTACTAGGTATGACTCAATAATATCATTATAGTTAAAGGAAAACAACATGTACATGGGATGTTTTTTAAATCACTCTTCCAAGCTGAACATTTATCTGCTAACATATTTTAAATTTTAATATTTAATTACATTTAAAATCTGATGTTATAAATCCAAGTAATCATTAGCATTCTTTAGTAACTATTAGAATATTACTAAAACCTGAATTTTAGTTTTGAAGCTATTAGTATACAGGCTACAGGAGAACAATTTGTAACATGTTTCTGTAGGTATATATAATGTCACTCTTAATAACATGCTTATTATCAGTTCCTGATACTGATAGATATAAAGAAAGGACTAACACAATTGTATCTTGTACCCCATGCCGGAAAGGTGTTTCATTTGATGGCCACTCATGTCTCAGCAACTTTGTATTCATTAAATGAGGGATTAAATTGCTTTCCAATTTGTTACAGTTATATGGTGCCTAGATGTTACTCATGTATTATCAAGATCTATCTATAATAAAGTAAATTAAGTATTTCTTCACTTAAAGGCAATGGCCTAACACTTAGGGAAAGACCTTGGAGTACATAAATAAATTCCTAAACTGAAATATTAGTCCCATCACATAACTCATTCTTTTGAGAGCTGAGGATTTTTTATTGAATATTTTATTTATTTACATTTTAAATGTCATCCCCTTTTCTGATTCCTCCTCCACAGAAACCCTATATCCCATCATCTCTCCCCCTGTTTCTATGAAGATAGAAACCACCCACCCACCCACCTACTCCTGCCTCCCTGCCCTCGCATTCCTCTACACTGGGCCATCAAGCTTTCATGGAACCAAGGGCCTATTCTTCATATATGTAGCAGAGGATAGCCTTGTTGGGCATCAAAGGAAGAACTGAGGATTTTTTTTATTTTAATACTTTTTTATTACATATTTTCTTTATTTACATGTAGATTTCTCCTTTCCCAGTTTCCCCTCCAAAAAACAAATAAACAAACAAACAAAAACAACAAGAACAAACCCCTGTTGCCTCCCCCTTCCCCATGCCTGCCACCCTACCCTCTCCCACTTATTGGCTCTGGCAGTACCCTACACTGGGGCACAAAACCTTCACAAGGCTGAGGTCTTTTCCTCCTATTGATGATCGAATTTGCAATCCTCTACTATACACATGCTGCCAGAACATTCAGTCCCACCCTGTATAGTCCTTGATTGGTGGTTGAGTCCCTGGGAGCTCTGAGGGTACTAGTTAGTTCATATTGTTGTTCGTCCTAAGAGGCTGCAAGCCCTTCAGCTCCATAGGTCCTTTCTCTAACTCCTTCATTGGGGACCATGTACTCAGTTCAATGGATGGCTGTGAGCCTCTACATCTGTATTAGTCAGGTATTGTCAGAGCCTCTCAGGAGATAGCTATATTTAGGCTGGCTTGTCCTTCCTTCAGTCTCTGCTCCATAGTTAATCTCTGCCACTCCTTCCATGGGTATTTGGTTCCCCCTTTTAACAAGGAATGAAATGTCCACCTTTTGGTCTTCCTTCTTCTTAAGTTTCTTGTGGTTTGTGGGTTGTTCTTCCTGTATTCCGAACTTCTGGGCTAATAACTACTTATCAGAGAGTGCATACCATGTGTGTTCTTTTGTGATTGGGTTACCTCACTCAGGATGATACTCTCCAGATCCATCCATTTCCCTAAGAATTTCATAAATTCCTTGTTTTTAATAGCTTAGTAGTACTCCATTGTGTAGATGTACCACAGTTTCTGTATCCATTCCTCTGTTGAGGGACATCTGGGTTGTTTCCAGTTTCTGGCTATTATAAATAAAGCTGCTATGAACATGGTGGAGCATGTGTCCTTATTACATGTTGGAGCATCTTCTGGGTATATGCCTAGGAGTAGTATAGCTTGGTCCTCTGGTAGAACTATGTCCAATTTCCGGAGGAACCGCCACACTGATTTCCAGAGTGGTTATACCAGTTTGCAATCCCACCAGCAGTAAAGTAGTGTTCCTCTTTCTCCACAACCTCTCCAGCATCTGCTGTCACCTGAGTCTTTTATCCTAGAACTGAGGATTTTTAAGCAGATAAGTTTGCATGAGAAACAGGTAGCACTGCACAATATTCCTGTTGTAGGAGGGAGAAAAGATAGACAAGAAACAACTCTAACTTAATGTTACTCCGTAGTGATTGTTTCTTTTGACCTCCATAGATATTTTGCTAGATGACACTGGTGATGCAACCGGACATAAGGATGGCCGCAGTGTGAAAATTATAGTCTCCATCAGCAAGGGCTATGGTCGAACCAAGGTATTCCACTAATCATATATATATAATCTCATTTTCTATAAGTCTGGAATGAGAACTCTTATCAATTTAGAAGTGTTGTATATCTGAGGGTTTGTTCTTGTTGATATCCTACTTTTCTGCCTTGGTTATATAAGACAAAAAGATAGAAACCATAGATAAATGCCATCTCCATGCATGGTTCACTAAAGCTGCTGTGTGATCATTGTACAGATGGGAGACTATACGATACTTAATATTTTAGATGCCAGAGACACAGTCTACTGAAAGCAGTAGAGCAAATCCCTTTAATGACACTTGTCCATGTCCTTTTAAAGCATAGTCTTACATGATCAGGCAAGTATTTAACTTCTGTATTCAAATGTTATCTTCAAAGTAATGTTATTTGACTCTGTGTCCTAAAACTCAAAGGACTCTTTAATTGAATTGTTACTTAGTAGCCCAGAATACATATTTGTATTTTTAATCAAAAATAAAAAAATAAAGTTTAAAAATAATTAAAGTACTTTGAGTTTTAAAGGTGAAATTCTGGTTCTAGATTTTGCACATAGCCCAGCATTGTAGTCTTCTGCCTGAGTTGCAGACTTGTGCCTGATTTTCACAAGTGGGCATTTATGTCTAGTGGTCTCAGTGAAGCTTAAACTACTTCTAACTGAAAAGCAGCTGTTCTAAAGCAGTGTGCATGCACCCACTTTCACTGTCCTATAAACACAGCAGAAAAAAAAGTTTTCCCACTCAGAATAACCTAACTCACAATGTGTTTCAACATCTTTTCCCAATATAAATCATGAGAGTTTCTTGATATGCAAGGACAGCCATCATAAAGTGTCGCAGTAGAGGTGGCTTTAAACAGTTATTTTCTACCAGTTCCAGAAGCAGGCAAGTCAAAGGTCAAGCCTCTAACCAATTTGGATGTTGGTGTAGGCACTGTGATAGTCATCTTCTCTATTGAATCTATGGTGCCTTTTCTTGGGGTCTCTGATGGGAAGAGAGAGACTGGACCACTTTGATGTCCTCACTCTCATGGCCTGTACTGACTCTAAATGTCTCCAAAAGAATGGATTGCTCTGTATCATTACATTGGAGATTAGGATTTCAACAAATGAACTGGGAGAACATACTTAGCCCCTAATAGTATTAAAATGAATAATACCAAAACCACTTTGCTAAACATTTGCAAACTTTTTCTATATTAAAAAAATGACTTTTTATTCATATTATATCTGCAAAAAGTAATGATAATTTACACTTTCTGCTTTAAGTATTATAGATTAAAAAATGAGGGTTAAAGTCAGCTGAGTAATTTACTTTTCTTAATGAGGTAGTAGATGTTATATATTGTAGAATCCATGCACTCTAAATGCTTGGCTCAATTATTATTTTACTACATTGTAATGGCCACTAGACTTGTGAAACTAGGATTGTAATGCTTTAACTAACTTTAACCACTGGTATCATAATTATTATACCATATAATTATTTCCACCTAACCAAAAAATAAAGAATATTACAACTTAATTGTAGCTGACAAGATCTTGAATTTCTCATATTCCTAGGGGGATAAAAACCTCAACTATCTACCCTATAAATAATTTAGATATGAGACCATCATTTCTACTATTAAAGTCTGCCTCAAAATGAGTCCTATAAGTTCCTTTTGTGGGTTCCTAGAAATTTTCAGACAAATTCAAAATCATAACTATTTTCAAATAGGTAAATATTTAACCAATAGGACACTAGGTAACCTAGTTGTTAATGATACATTGATTTTTGTAAAATTAAAATTAAAATTGAAAACACTGTGTGTTTGGTTTATCAAAGATAAAAGCATAAAGTAATAAGACAATGTTCTAGATTTGTTTGACAAGATCCATTCTGTATTCTCTGTCTTCCCTTTGCATGGGCTCTCAGAGGAGGAATGTGTCAAGTCCATCACTATGAAAAGCCATTCTGTGTGATAGCTATCATCTTCTCTTTCTTCTATGCAGCTTATGTGCCAGTTTTTGCCTACCATGTAATCTGAGCTTTGTTATTTTTTGTTGTTACTCTAGCTATTTATTTGTTTGGTTGTCAAACTCATTAGATTAAATTTTATTTTATGTAAATCATTACATAGCATCTTAAACAGTAACTACATTAACACATTTAAGTAGGAAGTATAGTGGTAAAGTAATAAAACTACTAGGTCTTATCTTCATTTTGTTTTCCTTAAGGACCAGAAGTCTCAGGCATATTTGATAGGATCCATTGGTGTTAGTGGAAAAACTAAATGGGACGTCTTAGATGGTGTTATTAGGCGTCTCTTTAAGGTAAGTTTTTGAAAGTAGCTTAACGTCAATTTTAATATTTTCCTTTTGATGCTTTACTTAACTTTCATAGCTTAGATGCATCTGATTCTAACCCACCCCACCTCCACATGGAAAAATTTCTCTCCCAGTACTGTTTAATGCAACAATTCTTGTATAGTCCATCATTTATTTATTTTTAAAAATATATTTGTTTTATGTGTCTGAGTGGTCTATATGTAAGTCTGTCCACCATATGCATATGTGATATCTATGGCCAAAAAATTACATCAAATCCCTTGGGCCTTTGAGATGCAGCTGGTTGTGAGCTGTCATCGGGGTGCTCGGAGTTGAGCCCAAGTCTTCTGGAAAAGTAGCAATTGTTCTTAGCCATGGAGCCATCTCTCCACCCAAAAAACCTACAGCACTGGGTATCCCAGGTTGGTTTCCCATCTAACTAATAAAAAAGGCCAAAACACAGTTAGCTTCTGAGATCAGAGGAAATCACATACATTTGGGGTGATATGGCCATAGAGAAAATTATGACTCAAAATTCTTGACAAGCGCAGTGTGTGTTATAACCTCATGAATTTATATTTGTTGCAGATGAGTTGAAGTTCTATTTTGACTTTTTCCCCCTTTGGTGTGGACTATTTTAGGAATATGTGTTCCGAATTGATCCATCCTCTAGTCTTGGTCTGAGCTCTGACTGTATTGCTAGCTACTGTATAGGAGATTTAATTAGATCTCATAATCTAGAAGTGCCTGAACTGCTGCCTTGTGGATACCTGGTTGGAGACAACAATATCATCACTGTGAACCTGAAAGGTAAGATGAGAAGCACAACCTTTACCCAGACCTTTCCTTCTTATTTGCACTTTTTATTTTAATACATTATAAATTGTATTTACCTCTGTCATAATTTTGGTATGAACCAGATTATTTGTTTGTCTAGATATATAAATTCCTACTAAAACCATGAAACTCTCAATAAATTAATCTTTTCAGTCCAGTAGTAAAGTTCTAAAGAGTCGGCAAGACTTGTACAAGAAGGGTATCTCGGGGGATTTCAGCTTCTGGACTGTGTTTTTTCTACCTCATCTTTATAAGAAGAGCTTTCAATGAAAATTATTGTGTTTCCTGGACTAATATATTCATCACTATATTTTGGAGATAAAATATGTATATTCAGTAAACATCCACATTGAGGTAATGAATGAAAGTCAAGAGCCAGGGATAATGCAAACTGCTCCCTGGTTTCTGGCTCTTGTGACTGGTTATAACGAGTGTAACATCTGATGCAGACTTGCCTCTTTAGTTCCTTGTTTGAATGTGTTCAAGAATGAGAAGGTGTCTACATAAACAGGGATAATAGATGGATTAATTAATATTTGGTTTTATGATGGGAGTAATTGGGTTAGTAAAAGAAAACAATGTTGCTCTCTTCTTAATCCTTTACCAAACAGTGTAATTTGTATTTTTTTTCAAAAGCTTAAAGGTGCTTTTATGACTGAGAGAAGCTAATACATATGAGAAGGAGGGCAGGGATTGTCCTCTTTAGTTTTGGCGTTTTGAAACTGGGTTTCAGCATGCAGTCTCTGCTGGCCTTGAACTCATATTGTCTTTCACTAAGCCTGGCTCACTCCTCAGGAAGCCATTTCCCCATCTTGCTTCTATAGAATGTTAGATATCTCTCTTTCTAAAGTAATACTATAAATCAGCTCTAAAACAAATTATTATTTTGAATAAATTAATTATTATTTATTTTAATAAAGTTAGATTTATATCTTTTGTTCTTTAAGCAATAATATAAAATATGCAGCTGGCAGTGAAGGAAACAGCTTAGATTTTCACAGTACCTTCTAATCAATATGTTCTCTTTTCTAATGACATCCAATACATGGAGGTTAGAAATAGCTACAAAGTTATTTTATAAGCACTACATTTTTATAACTAAGGAGGCTTTATTTGGGCTTAATAATATATTTCAGTTATTCCCCAAACAATAATGCCTATTATTCCTTTTGTTTCTCCCTTCAGGGGTAGAAGAAAATAGTTTGGACAGTTTTGTTTTTGATACACTGATTCCTAAACCAATTACCCAAAGGTACTTTAACTTGCTGATGGAGCACCACAGAATTATACTCTCAGGACCAAGTGGTACTGGAAAGACCTATTTAGCAAACAAGCTTGCTGAATATGTAATAACAAAATCTGGAAGGAAAAAGACAGAAGATGCAATTGCTACTTTTAATGTGGACCACAAATCAAGTAAGGTAAGTCACAGATACTAAGAAAACAATTTTTATTTATCCAGAAGTGTCTTTACCAATCAGGGCTTAAAATTATGTGCAATTTGCATTTCACACATGAAAAAAATAACCATCGATGTTATCCACTAAAATTATAATCTAGTAGATGAACAAACTTTGCTTTAACTAATGTGCATACAAAAGCTGGTTTTACTAACAGTCCCCATGTATTTGGAAACACACTGGGATTATATAGAATAAGATATCAGAACCTCTGCTGCCATCTTCCCTTAAACATATTTTTGCAAGATGTTAGACAAAAAGGGCACCTAGTATTTATGATGCTATGGAAACAAGAGAGTTAAATAACTCCACAGGCTGAGCCAGGCTCTATAAGAAAACAATATTTGGTTTATGCATCAATAAATGGGCATAAATTAACTGGGGCATTACAGAAATCTGATTGATTTGGGAATATCTATAATCGTTGCAGAAAGTCTGGCAGAGCAGCTTATATCATGTCTCTAGAGAAATTCTTCTTGAGAAGTTTGCAACAGTGAAGAATGTGTGGTGGGCCACAGTACTAATGTGCCACACTGATCCAACCAGTCTGCTCTTAAATTGTCGTGTGAGGCTAGAAAACCTCATCAGCATTTCAATACTTGCTAAAATAAAGAGTGCTAAAATGGGAATCAGGTGGTGGCTAATGTGTTTATAATGCTAGACTAGTTTTACCAGCTCTGCGTATTAAAATCTCTGCTGCTACTACCTGCGCGCTCTTGGGAAAATGCATCTTATCATAACCATTACGTTGTCAGAGTCCTAGTGATAGAGGGTGAAAATGGCCTAGTTGAATGATGTCAATTCGGCAAGCCTTTCTGTGTGTTAGTCAGTTATTATCACTGTAATAAAATATCTGTGATAAACTTATAGGGAGGGGAGATTTATTCTTTCCCACACTTTCTGAGAGCTGAGTTCGTGGTCAGCTGGCCCATTGTTGAATCTGGCAATGTAAAACCTCATAGACACCAGAGAACGTGGTGAGGTGGATATGTACAGCTCATGGTAACCAGAAACCCAAGAGAAAGAAGGGGGATGTTTTCTGAATAATAAAGGTATGCTTTAAAGATGTGTCTCAAGGACACTCTTCCATCAGACCCTCCCTGTGAGCCATATGGTTTCTGCTTGGTTTTATGCTATGCCATTACAAAGCAGAGGATATGTGGCCAGCAATCACTTACTTGGAAAAAAAGAAAAAAACAATATCAAACAATTATCCATCAAAAGGAAAAAGAAAAGCATCTCCTCCTCGTGTTTTGGGTACCTCTTCATTTTACATTCTGTTCCTCTTCTCACACTTCAAGCCCTCCCTCAAGCTGCCAGCTGGAATACTATGATTGAGAGCCGAGCACACAAACAATTACACTTTGTGACATTTGATAGAACAGACCCAGAAGGATGGAAATGGATTTAGAAAAGAGTATGTGGCCAGCTGAAACCACTTGGAAGGCTAGGTAGGAAAAGAACAGAAAACTGGCCTTGGCAGAATCATTTGTAATGTGTCTAGAGTCAAGAGTCAAGAAAACCAGGATTCAGTCTCCATATAATGGTAGTACTGTCTACAATCTCATGGTCTAGATGAGGAGTCATCTCATTGCCAGGTCTTTCTGGCTTCAGGCTCTGCTCTGTCTTACCTACCTCGACAAGGATGGCAAATGCTTAATGCAAGTTCATCAGTCCATTCACCTAAGATTTGTATCCCATAAAATGGACTGAGAATCACAAAGTGCTTTCCAGGGGCTGTGAAAAATCTCTATTTTTGCTGCTCACTGGTTGCCCAGGTGGTGGTGTGCTCTAGGCAGAGGCAAGTAGATCTCTGTTCTACAGAGAAAGCTCCAGGCCAGCCAGGGCTACACAGAGGAAAATAGTATATTTGTACAGATGAGTGGCCCATGGCTTTTGTCATAATTCGAGCACCACACTACATACCTTTTAGTTGTTCTGCTGGTCTAAATTCTCTTGCTTCTTTGCATATAGTTTGTCAATACTAAATATAAAGCATTGCTTTCATAATTCTAATTTCTTCTTTCCTTTCTGCTTCCCTGGTAAGATTAAGATCTTTCTTCTTCTGTTCCATTGCTTGCCCAACTTCACCTACTGTAAATAAAAATATTCCCAACATTCTGTTCTCTCTCTCTCTCTCTCTCTCTCTCTCTCTCTCTCTCTCTCTCTCTCTCTCTCTCTCTCTCTCTCTCTCTGTCTGTCTTTCTCTCTCCCCACTGATTACCATTGGCCGTGACTACTTTCCCCAATCTGAGAGTGTTCTTCCAACCTACAAATGTGTTAATGTGTTCCAGTTCATCAGTTCAAATTACATGTAGAAATGACAGATGTGTTCCTGAAGGGCATCAGAGAATGATTCTCTTTGATCCATCTCCTGCCCTCTTAAACTCCCGCAACTGTTTCTCACTTCCTGCCTCAGAGCTCCCATAAAAACCCCCTTCTCGCTATCTGTTCACATCATGGGAAATAGAAATTCTCTTCATAATTAAAATCTGGCTCAATTATAATTCTCCAGTGGTTTATGTTGCTTTCTATACTAAATCCAAAATATGACACTTTTCCTGTTCAGCGTGACAGTGTCCCTTGGCTTTGACAATCTTGGTTAATCTCCTTTCCGCTCCACAAAACCCCAGTTCTACCTCATTTCCTTCCTGCATATGTCTGTGTGGTCAACAGGAGATGTTGCATTATCTCACTGATCATTTTAGATTGTAAATTTCCTTTTAAGTTATGTGCCTCCATGTCTCTTTCTCATGTGCCTCCATGTCTCTTTCTCAAAGCTCACTCTTTGCACTTGTCTTTGGAGACACTGTATTCTCATATTTCTGACTGTAGTCATACCTGTCTTTCTATGTGAGGAGCTCTTCTCTCAGTTTTAAACATTAAAATATTCCCTAATCATTAAAAATAAATACAGTTATAGTGACAAGTACTTCTGCTACTTGAAAATATTTCTCAGAAGCTTTGGGTTATCTTTACATGTTGTAAAACAAAATATATTAAAATAATGATGTTTTATGCTTAATTCTAGTTATACATGTATTGCCAAACCTCTTTGTAGATAATAAACTTCTTGAATTCTTTCATTATTATATATTATATAATATTGTTATATATTATTTATGTCATATATGTATAATACATAATGTTACTATATGTGTGTATAATTATGCATATATAATATATCATGTACAATTATAATATATGTATATAATCATATATGTATATACATATAAATAATTACATAGAATATAAACTTATATAATATATAATGATTATAATTATATATACTACATATATATAATCATTGTATATTTCTTATGACAAATAACTTGCTCTCTCCTACTGACAAGAGACGTACAACAAAGGTTTCATGGTCCACACTTTTCAGTGTGATACATTTCTATTCTGTGACCATGAATCCAGTTTCTGTTTTTTCCCCTTCCATCATTTCACATATCACAACCATGCACTGGGTCCCACTCCTCACGATCCTTATTATTTTCTCAAATATATATTGCAGGTGTGCTTTCTAACTTTTGTTTTTAGTCTTAATACTTTGGCCATTTTCCTCCTTACAGTCTGTTGTTCGAACCTATGGCAGGCTTCTTTTAACTCTCAGTGTGCTGTCTCATGAGTTTTACTTTCTGCATTGTATTGTGATGTTCTTATTGACTTACTTGTCAGCTAATCCACTGGATGTTCTTGGGACAAAGAAACTGGGTCTCTGAATTCCCAGTGCCATTGTGTCTGTCACATGATAAAGGTGTCATGAGACACAATGGATAACTTCAAACTTACCAGTTGCGGTTTTACTTATTTTTTCACGATTCTTCTCCTAGGCCATCTCCCTATAGCTCGTCAAAAAACCTGAATGAAGATCACACAGGGCCTCTGTGCTCCCTTGCCCTGTCATATCTACTCAGCCATTAGTTCTTTAACTTAACTTCATAGATGGAGTGAGGAAGCATCCAGTGTGTGTGGTGCCTGTGTTTACCTGACTGACAGAAATTGGGATTGTGGAATTGTTTTAACCCTGAGCAAGATTTACAAATTGAAAATGGCATTATAAATATGCAAATAACATGGAAATGTTCCAACTGATTAGGATAATTCTAAGAAACCTAATTTTGCTCCTGACCTCCCCATCTGCAAGAACCGTCAATCAGAGAACTGGTTATCATATTTAGGTTCAAAGTTATTAGACAAGAATAATGCCTGGAAAATGAAAGGGAGCACAGGAATGCCATGTGCTGATGTTAAATGGTCCTGTGAAAGACAAGAAATGCTTTCTGTGTTTAAAATTGCAGCAGTCACCTGGAAGCTCTAAATAAATGATTATCTACTTCTTTATCTGAGTACTGAGGCTATGTTGTTATATTCAACTCATCTAAATAATTCAAGTCGAAATGTGGGGAGTGTACTAGGAACCTTAAAAAGTGTCATTTTGTCTTTACTCTCTAACTGAAATAGCTTTGGTAAAAATCTACTTCATTGAAATATCAAAAACAACAAGGCAACTTGGTACTTACAGCTGACCATGGGGGCTCCTATCTAGAACTTGTCTGGCTTTCCTTAGGAGGGGAAATAAAAGACACCCATGCTTTCAGTTTGAGATAGCTTGTGGAAATCGCCTGCCTTCTTCCCTGCCCCTTTCTTTTAAAATGTGAGCCTCTCCATTTTAAATGTGCTCTGTGTATTATTTCCATAAATCTTCTTATGAGTATTAGCAAGGAAAGCCTGAATGAAGGACACCATATGCACATCCTCAAAATGTGAATGCTTGTAGGAGCTGGCGACTTATTCCTGATGGGTTTGTTCTCTATCTCTAAGGAATTGCAGCAGTATCTTGCCAACCTGGCTGAACAATGCAGTGCAGACAATAATGGGGTAGAGCTCCCTGTTGTAATCATTCTGGATAATCTTCACCATGTGGGTTCTTTGAGTGATATCTTCAATGGTTTTCTCAATTGTAAATACAACAAATGGTAAGCTCATAAAATAACTGGAATAATCAGGCACAGAAACAGTGATGTCACTTCTTTATACCTCTTTATGTTTTAATACTTGTAGTGGATACCCATTAGTATAATAATATCTAGTGATATCCTATATCTCTACAGAATTTATATGTGTGCTTTAGAAAGTCTATTTATCCACAGCTATGTTTCAGGAAGGATTTTTGCTCTTTGTTTGTTTGATTTGTTGCTACTGTTTGTAGATGGGGTTTCATTCTATTAACCAAGTCAGCCTCAGTCCCATATGTGATCCCCTGGCCTCACAATGTTGCAGCTGGTCTTCAGGAACTTTTATGAAAGCATGATGCCTTTATTGGTGATGTTAGTTTCCATAGACACACTGGACATCTAGAATGCCCCTGTGGATGGTCCGATGACTAGGCCAAGTAATAACTAAGCAACCGCCCTCTAGGTTCTACAGTGAGGACAGTGAGCCCATGGGTGCAAGCATTGCCTGTCAGTCCTCCCCTGATACCAAGCCCATTGGATATTATGTTTCAACATATGGATTTGAGGGGAGTAAAGCACTTGGCCTCTAGCCATCATTTTCTTTTTTGTTTTTTTTTTTATTAGATATTTTCTTTATTTACATGTAAATTTCTCCTTTCCCAGTTTCCCCTCCAAAAAACAAACAAACAAAAACAACAAGAACAAACCCCTGTTGCCTCCCTCTTCCCCATGCCTGCCACCCCACCATCTCCACTTATTGGCCCTGGCATTCCCCGAGTACTGAGTCTGGTAGTTCCTCTGTTGTGTCATTAGGTTTCCCATGGACACCACAGTGATATCTGTAAATAGTTACCATTGTGAATATGTTTGTATTTATACAAATTATTTATTTTCTATGCCATTGTTCCCTTGCTGAACATAAAACAGAGAAATTAATAGTGTGTGGCCTTAACATGAGCTCCTTTTTAAGAGAATGCTTGCCAGCAATTCAATATTTTCTATACACAGTTCATATCAATGGTGAATATTCATTAATTATCAGTTAAATTACATTTATTTTACTCTTACAATAGTTTTGAAATAATGTTTCTTAAGGTTTTACTAAACATTCCCTCCCACATCTACTAAGGGAGTTACTTCCCTGTACCTGTATTGATATAATAAATTAATGGGTTCTATAATGTTGATAAACATTTTCACTCCTGGTATAAGTTCCTCTTGATGACAATCTGCTATATATTTAAAAATACTTTTTTTTAATTCTCACTACTAGGGCTTTATGTAGAAATATTTTATGTATATGAATGGGATTCAAGCATAATTTCATTTTGTACTACCAAACTTGTCTGGGTGTGAAATAAATTATACCACTTAACATTATATTGTACAACCATCAAAAAGAAAAGAAAAGAAAAGAAAAGAAAAGAAAAGAAAGCTCTCTATGCTTTCATTCCATCCCTATCAAAGTAACAGTTCAACCTTTCTCTAGAGATGAAGTTAATTCACTCCCATATATCTCCCTCCAATAACGTAATTGCTTTGTTATGCAAAGTGAACAGATATGTTAAATCAAGGTATAAACCAGTGGGAAAACCTACATATGTGTTGGAGAATGGTCCCTAGAGAAAAACATACAGAACACTACAGTATAAATGGCTTTAACCATATTGTATTGGTGTTTTAAATAGTGACAAGTGACTACTTGTCACTAGTCTTTGCTAGTGACAAGCGACTACAAATTGTCAGCATAAAATAAAGGTTAAAGGAGGAATCAAAGCATCATGTTTAAGAAGGCTGGAGAGATGGGCAGCATCACTTGTTGTTCTTAGAAAAGACCTTGGTTTGATTCCCAGTACCTACAAAATCACTGCTTACATTGATCTATATCACTCTAGTCCCTGGAGATCCAGCATCCTCTTCTGACCTCCATGGGCATCAAGCCCACATGTAGTGCACAGGCATACACAAGAGCAAAACACTCAGGCACACAAAATTAAAAATATCTGTTTTAAAGTGAATCTTTAAATAAACTGAAAATTAACAGGGTTTTGGAATAATTACACCAGATGTAATATACTAGCGTAAGCTGGATGTAGTGGTGCACACCTTTAATCATAAAACTTTAGAGACAGGCATATTTCTGAGTTCAATGCCAGCCAGGGCTATATAGTGAAGCATTATCTCAAAATAATTAGAATAGACAAACCATTGTGATTATTCTGCACATCCTCACCCCCTTCTCTGGTGTATTAATTGATTGACAGTACTCTAATCACTCAGCAGAGGCAGCTGCTCACCCTCATTACCTGGGCCAATGTTCTGAGTTCTCGAATGAAAGACACACACACACACACACACACACACACACACACACACACACACACACCCTTCTATTTTAATATGCCTTACATCAATGACCAGACCACTGCTAAACCTCCACATGCCAAACACCTCCCCCCCACCCAGTATTCCTGAGTTATTACTTTACTAAAATTTATATTCCATCTTTGCTGCCCTAGACACAATTGGTAGTGGGGAGTTGGGGGGGGGGGCGGGGGAGCTGGGGCCGCTCTTTTCCAGCTCTTACGTGATTAGTATGCTCTCTTTACTGTACTTCTCAGGCCCGGACCTGATCCTTTGCACTGCATGGTGGTTCTAATTCCTTCCTCTCCTGGTCCCCTTGCATGCAAATCCTTAAGTTCTGCCTCCTCTGTCTCTCTGCCCGGTGATTGGTCACCGGCAACTTTATTTATCAATCAGATCCAAGTGAGGACAGGGACCCTCAGCATCTTACAGGCAGATTCTCCTGCAATTTTTGGAACCCAATGAACATAGTATAAGTGTTAGAACAAATCCACAACATCTCTCTATATCTATCTATCTATCTATCGATCTATCTATCTATCTATCTATCTATCAATCTGTTTATCTATCTATACATGGGGAGAGGAAGAAGCTACTTTGCCTCAGTGTTAGATCTCGAGTTAGAATCCCCAGCAGATGCTTCGTTTCTATTATTTTGTCACTTTCCGATTTAACATTATAAAATTTCCCTCTTAAAGACTACCATTAAAGAATAGTGTTTATTTTTCTTAATTGTTTTTCTGAGACACATTTAATCGCTTTTCCCTCTAGAACATCTTAATGCTCCATTCTCCATCTTTCCTAGTCCTTACATTATTGGAACCATGAATCAGGGAGTGTCTTCATCACCAAATTTAGAACTACACCATAATTTCAGGTAAGGACTTGAAAGAGGTGTGTGTGTGTGTGTGTGTGTGTGTGTGTGTGTGTGTGTGGTGTGCACGCATGCGCGCACACACATGCTCTTCTGTGTACATGTTCTACTTTCTTTCTAATCATAAAGGTGCCTTGAAGGCTGTTTTTCCATTTGGCTCCTGACAATCCTGCCCACAGTGACCTGTGTTATGAGGATGATTCTCGGTTCCCCTGACACTCTGTTTAAGCAGACATTCTGTGATCTTTAATCTGTAATCAAAAGTGTTTCTTTTCTTGCTCACTACTCCCATGGATAAGATAGAGCACTCTGCTTCCAAGTGAAGATTGAAGAGAGTTCCTGTCTCAGGGTCTAGGATTCTGCTCCAGAAGTGCTCTCAGCATGTGTTCCTACTCGCTCTCAGGAACATAAGCTTCTTGGAAGCTCTCAAGTAAAAGTCATTGTATTATAACTCTAATGGTAAAAATTTTTCTAAGTGTTTGGAGCATCAAACTGTGGGCATTAGTTAACAAGGCAGCATCAGTGCTTTATCTTACAATGAGAATTAGTATGGAAATAAATGTTTAGGTTCTACAAAATAATAAGCTTGAGTTTTCTTTACTTTATTTGTAGGTGGGTATTATGTGCAAACCACACGGAACCTGTGAAAGGCTTTTTAGGCAGGTATCTTCGAAGGAAACTGATAGAGATGGAAATTGAAAGGAATATACGTAATAATGACCTAGTCAAAATTATAGATTGGATTCCTAAGACTTGGCACCATCTCAATAGTTTTTTGGAAACACACAGTTCTTCTGATGTCACCATTGGTGAGTTCCATAATTAAAATTGTCCATTTTGCAGACACTGAGAGAACAGGGTAAAGGGAATAGATTAGGTGATAGAATTACAAGGGTAGCTAGTCCTTCCAAAGCTTCCAAAGATTAAGAGGTTCTTTTCTAAAACTATCTTTTTCTAAGTGTTCTATCTGTAATTATTTCATTGTGTCTGACAATTATGGATAGCAAAATAAAGTTTGCAATGGTAAAGTATCTAAAAATCACATTACTGGTCAAAAGAAAAAGTATCCAGAGTATTTTTTTATTTTAAAAGAAAAAAAAAAACAAATATTTTATCTATTAACTCATTCACCTGTGGCTGTGAGGGAATGAACTCGTTATGAGTAATTTTTGTGTTTTACTTTTTAAAAGATAAAACCAAGTTAGTTTCTTTGTGAGCACAGTGCAGTTTGTTTTTCTATTCCTTCTTAAGGCTCATGTGCAGAAGGGTGTTTCTCAGTGCCATAAAATCATCAAAAGATCCTTAGCTGAAGGCAAGAGTTCTGTCCTCAGCTCAGATATCTGTACTGAGTTCAGGGTTTGCAAATAACTGATTCCAAACTCTGCAAATAATTGCTAGATTAACCATTCATCTATGTGTAACAGAATTCAACACAGTTTGTAAAACAGTACTGGATTAGACACTTCACTATTTCTCATGCATCCATGTTATGCCTTAGATTAATATTTCATTGTTGGGGCTGGTGAGATGGCTCAGCGGGGAAAAGCACTGACTCCTCAGAAGGTCATGAGTTCAAATCCCAGCAACTACGTGGTGGCTCACAACCACAATGAGAGCTGACGCCCTCTTCTGGTGTGTCTGAAGACAGCTACAGTGTACTTACATATAATAAATAAATAAATCTTTAAAACAAAACAAAACAAATATTTCATTGTTAAGAAAAAAGAGAAGCTTGGAGGCCCTCTTCCATGAATATGTTTTAATGATTACTGGGCTAACAAGTTAGGAATTTTCTAGGAATATGTGTGTTGTATTTCCCCAAAATGTGTCTAAATGTGTGTTTATATTAGTAAATGTAGTGCTTCTGCAACATTGGATTGTTTGTGTCTTCTCAGGTCCTCGACTTTTCCTTCCTTGCCCCATGGATGTGGAAAGTTCTAGGGTATGGTTCATGGATCTGTGGAATTATTCCTTGGTACCTTACGTTCTGGAGGCAGTGAGGGAAGGCCTACAGGTAGAGTACTTGGTTTGTATTATTGTATAGAGAAATCAAGCAAATAAATAAATAATTAATTAAATAAACAGAAAGAAGAGAAAGGAGGAAAGAAAAGAAAACCGCATTATTTAAAAAAATCATTTCTTTATTTGATATTTATGTAGAAAATTAAAGTAGGGAACAAGAAATGCTCAACAACAATATGTCTGTTATGACAAATGTGCAGTAGTTTGTCTGTTAGAACAAGGCTATGAGTGTCTGTGTCTGCACAAAATGGAGTTCTCCTAATATTCTTCATTGAAGGTCAAGATTGTTGCAATGGGGGTTTGAAATGTTCTTAGTAAACAGATATTTAATAACACACCTATACATATTAGTTCACAGTCTATGAAAATGATATAGCTTTAGTTCTTCATAACATTGTGCATTTCATGAATTTTCAAAAACCATTGTGCTATGTACAACGTAAGCTGGTCTTTCAAACTTCATTTATTCAAAGAATGCACATTATCATTTATGAAAACTTAGAGAAATCACATTTTTAAATTTATATTTCAGTGAATTTTTTGCTCTCCAGGTATAGTTTTCATATTAATAAACTACTATCCTAGTCTTTATATGTCAAGTCTTATTTCATATTTGCTTGCTAACAAATAAAAAGCAACAGAAGCCTTAGAAGCCTCAAAGCAGTGATGTATAAACTGCACAATTTCCTTAGATTTTAGTTTGGGAGATAAATGGACTGCTTATATTAAAGTAAATTATACTTGTAAAACTTTTCTTTGATCATTATAGTTGTGTAAAGCTTCCATTTGAGTGAGAGTTATATCATTTAAAAACCATAATCTCTCAAAAAAAGTTATATATGCCTCTAGCTTCTTGGTTTGGCCCCTTATGTTTTGTACAAGGTTAGTGTGAAAACTTAATCAGTTAGTCACCCTATTGGTATGTGGGCCTGTGTCTCTGTTGCTGTCTGGAGCTCTCTGCTGCTGAGGCCTGGAGCTGCATGGCATGTTAGTTAGTTAAAAGGAAGCAATGCATAAGTGAGATAGTAGAGAGAAAGAAAGGAGAGAAAGGAGAGGTGAAGAGAAGGAGAAAGAGAGAAAGGAAAGAAAGGAAGCAAGAGAGCAAGAAGGGGGGAGAGAGAACAAAGAGCAGGACAGAGAGGGGAAGAAGGCAGGAGAAGAGAACAAAGAGCAGGAGAGAGAGGAAGAAGGCAAGAGAGGAAAGAGGGTAAGAGAGAGAGGAGGAGGCAAATTGCCCCTTACATTGTATGAAGCATGGCTATCTGTCTGTGGGGCGAGACATGCCTGGCTGTGGTCAGATAACTGGGGGTAGGGTCCAGCTAGAATGCTGGTAGCTTAGGGCATTGTCTACCTGAGAGAGCATACATCTCCTGCGGGGGCAGCTGTGAGAGGTTGTGACTGAAACACGGGGCAAAGACTCAGGAGTTCTGGCTGAACACCTTCTGTCCCTTGCAGGCAAAGATATTGCCAACCGGGTCATCGGGGTTCAGAACTATTATTCGACTGGGCCTAGATTGCCTGAACAGACCACTGCCCTACATAGGTATTTAAGATCTAGTTGTGATCCAGCTTATAAAAGGTGGAGGGTAGGGGGAACAACCCTCTTAATGGATTTACAGTTTTTAGTTTAGTTGAAACCTTTACTATGTGAAAGAATTTAGATAATAGGAATCCTGGAGAAGTTCAGCTATGTCTTCTAAAGCAGAAAAGATCATATGCTGTGCCCTTGCATCCACTAAGGTCAAAGGACCTTAACCTAGAGGAAGAAGTGCAGAAATGAACCTGAGTCTCTCAGTTTGGAGGAATTGAAAGAGAAAGTCATTTTTGGATGAAGACTAGTGCCTGCTGAGAAGCCATATGGGGGATGCTCTCTGCCACATGATCTGTTTGGAAAGGATGTAGCTGACACATTGAGTTATTCTCCTGGTGATTCCATCTTTCTTGAAATGTTAGGGACTAAATCAGCTCTTCCTGGGTGTTTAGATTTATCCTATTATAATATTCACTTTCTGTGACCTGAATACTTGCTGCCCTAGCTGATTATTAAAAACTGGCTCTGGTTGTTTGTATGCACTCAAGTCCTCTTAAGGTCAATTCTAGCCTCCAAATTTTGTAAAATAACAACAACAACAACAACAACAACAA
>JADRCD010146586.1:0-13623 GCA_019843815.1 Montemys delectorum | reverse complement strand
AGAAAGAAAGAAAGAAAGAAAGAAAGAAAGAAAGAAAGAAAGAAAGAAAGAAAGAAAGGAAAGAAGGAAGGAAGAAGTATTTATTAAGGACCAATACTAGGGACCTTTGCAGTGTAAGAGAATCCAGTTGTTCTTTATGAAGCCTTTACTTTGTTTCCAATTTCAAGCCCCAATTCTCATCTTTACTCTCATCTAAGCCTCTAGCCCTAGCCTGGAGCCACTATGCTTCCAACACTCTCATCTCCTTAACCCCTTGACATTATTCTTTTTCTCTTATTTCTTATAATTTCCTTCTGTTGTCTTCTTTAATAGTCCTGCAATCCTGTACCCACCCACTGGATCCACGTTGTTATCTTTGCCATTTTGTAGTTTCATCCAACTGTAGAACTGTAGTTCTATACAATTATATATATATATATATATATATATATATATATATATATATATACATATATATATATGGTATTATATATATATATTATACATATATATTATAATTCTCTCTCTCTCTACACACACACACACACACACACACACACACACACATACACACGACTGGTTTAGGAATGCGGTATAGTGGTAGAGTATTTTTTTTTCTACCATAACTGATAGATGAATAAAATACTATTGTTTTGGGCCCCCTAGAAGAACTTAGGGATGAGTGAGTATCCCCAGCCTACCTTCTGGTCTCATGAGCTCCTTTGGTGACTTTGAAATTTATAGTGACTAAAGCATTATGCATATATTTTCTATACTAAATAGCCTATACTTGTGCATGTATGACTAAAACTTTCTCAAAGAAAAGAAAAATGTCTTTATTTTCTCTTGTCTAACCTCCATAAATCTTGATGGCTTTGGTCAAAAAAAAATCTTCAAACCAAGAATTTGAGACAGTCCATTTGAGAACTGAAGAATTTTCAGGTTGCTCATATAGGAAGGTGTGGTAATGAGACAATCTTAAAGTCAATAGCTGCTTCACCTTCTTTTCCTCAGCCACATATGACATCACTTTTGACTTCCATACCTGTCCCAAGGGTATGTAAAACTCTGTTTTGCCTAAAATGTGGTCTGTATATTCAGTAATTTTTGAGCTGTTCCATGTACAAGAAAAGAAACTTGGAAATCAGGATAAGCTACTAAGCTAACTCTGATGTTGGCTGACATTTTTTTTCCTGGTAAAACTCACACAATGAAAGAAATGATGAATTAATTAACATTTTGACAAAAGTTACATACCATACTGTATATAGGTAATGGTGTGGGGATCAGTACAGCCATTAAAGCACACTTTGTGAACACCAGAACATATCACTTAGCATGAGAAATGTCAGAGAAACAGCTGGATGAAATGTTAGTTGAGTAAGACACATGTAATTCTGGAATTAAATTTGAAACAATCATTAAGATCACACGATGGTTGCTTGTGGGTCTTTCTTTTTTTACTCAAGTAGTAAAAGAAATTTGACTGGTTTCCCATGATGGACTATTTGTTTGTTTTTCTGCTTTTAAATGTGGTTTAAAAAAAAAAAAAGAAAAAACAAGAAAGAAAGAAATCCAGAAACTCTCTTGGTTTATTCAATAGAAACAGTCTCAGTTGCCAAGGTAACAACAGCCCAAACTGTTTCCAATGTTTCCTCCTTGCCAACCCTCACCTGTCTATGCTAGCTCCAGTCCTGAGAGCCTCCATGCTCTGACTTCATGCCAGCTGATTCCAATTAATATCCTAGAGGCTGTAAACAGGTGTATTTTTGCTATCAAAATGGGTAACGCACGAATATATCAACATTTGTTTTCCATAACAACCTCCCCAAATTTGGAAATGATGTCTTCGCTTGTTTGTTTTGTTTGTTAAGTTTGGTTTTTTTTTTTTTCCAGGGAAAAATACAATTTTATGTAATGCCTTTCAGGAGTTATCTCCTAACCCTGCACTGTGTTCTGTGTACCCTTTGGTCCACATCCTTTTGTAGAAAATCTGGGTTCTTTGGTTTCTTTCCTTAGTATTCTGACTCAGAATGAGATCTTAACCCTAGCTAAGTGCCTTGTCCCAGCTAGCCATTGGTTCCAGCCAGCTCTAGATTCTATCAGTCAGGTTACAGCTTTGTTCTTCAATATCATTTAGAACAACTTCCTTATATAATAGATGAGTTTCCGGATACAATTTGCTTTAGTGTCTTAAGGCTACTGAAAAATCAAAGAACAAAAAACAAAAGAAACAAATAAATATTGAAAAGTGAGCATCTTAAAAACAGAAAAACCTATTTTTCATACCTCCGGAGGCTGAAAATCCGACATCTTCCTGCCAGCAGATTTGGGAACTGCTGAGGGGCCACTACCTGGTTCATAGATGACCAAAATGAACCATAGATGGTTCTTTCTCTCACTGTAACTCTCTCTATGTTGGTAGTGGAGACAACTCTTCTCAGCTCTTCTTTTTTTAAGTCTTTTGGTTGTGTTTCTGAGGCTTCCTCCCTCATGTCTCAAAGCCCCCATATCCAAAAGTCATCAGATAGGAGGTTATAATTTTTCAGATTATAATTTTTGGGAGCACAGACATATAGACTACAGCAGGGCTGTGGTCCTCTTTGTTTTGTACTCCAAGATCACACCCAGTCCTCCTCCATAGACATACCCTTTGCACTAGAGAGGAGCTTCCATCAACAGCTTAGCTGAAATCTCTGTAGCCTTCAACACCCATCAAAGTTCTGCTCTCAAGAGCATTTTGCTCTTCCTTCATTGGTGGTCTGGTACTAGAATTTCTTGAATGGCTGTTATAGCTGTGCTGGCCTTTACCTATAAGGATCACTCTGTCCAAGCCTTGAGACAATGCCAACCAATAATCCTGGCTCATGTTAGTGAGGTAACGCCAATACATCAATCTATTTTTCTGCATACAATGGTGTGCCTTGGAATGACCATGTCAAATTTATTGTTATACTGCAGTTTTCAGTGAGTTATCCTTGTCTGGGCTAGAACATTTTAGCAGCTCTGACCCAGATATCTTGTTACTCACTCTTAGCCAATTCAGTTCCTAAAATGTGACAATTTGGTTCTTTCGTTTTCTGCATAATTTCTCATACCTCTATTTAAGGATCTATAATGATCTCTTAGAGCAAAACCAGATACCATCTCAAAACTACCTCCTGATGATTGAGCCATGTCATTATGTAAGACATTGACTTTTACCTGTCTTTCAGTTATCCAGTAATATATCTTTAATTATTGCATTTAATTTTGTTCTAATGGCTAGATACTAATCTAAATGTGAGAAGTCCTATTGCATTCTATTTTTATCTTCTAAAACTCAGACAATATGCTCTCTCTTTGGAACACCTTAATAATTGTAGCCAAATATGACCCACATTTTTTGTCTACTTCTATTTATTTAACTCTATCATCATTCATCTCTCATCTTCCTGACATTAGCTGCCTAAAAATAAATGATGCTCCTTTATCAGTTGATGTTTTACTATAGATACTAGAACAAAGTTTTCATATAGCTGATGATACATAGCAAATAAGTTATTATTATATATCAAGAAAGGGCCAAGAAAGCAAATAGTGGTTGTTTCATAAAGATGATTTATAAAAACGTGAAATGGACTTTGGCAAAAAGAATGGAAATACTTTTGATGAATTAAACCTAATCCTTGTGATACTTAAATTTGGACATAGCTCCAGTAGTTTATCTTATCTTAGCACATTGATTGAGTTACAGATATCTGTGGAAACACTCTTAGCAAATATGTAAATAGCAGTGTTTGGACTAAGTAGGAACTTTTACTGTTTTGTAAAAAGAGTAAAATTGTGTTAAATATGTTTAAGAAAAATGGCTTAATAGCTGAGTCACTTCATGAACAATTCTGCTTTGAGCTGATCAGATAGCTCAGTAGGCCTGACAACCTAAGTCAATTCCTGGGATTTACATTTGGAAAGAATAATGGATTCCTACAAGGGAGGAACCCCAGAGAGACCTTCAATTTAGAATCTCTCTCTGCATGATGTCTGGTGTGGGTCTCTGTACCCACTCTCATCTGCTGCTAGGAAACTTCTCTGATGAGGATTGGGCAAAGCACCAATCTATGAGTATAGCAGAATATCATGAGGATTCATTTATTTTTTTATTTGTTTGTTTGTCCAGTCATGTTTTGGTCTATTTTGGGTCATTTGACCATTGGGTATCTGGTTCTTGGCCATCCAGGCAATATAGAACATGAGTTCCTCTCCTGGTGTGGGCTTCAAGTTAAACCAAATATTGCTTGGCCACTCCCACAAGTTCTGTTCCACCATTGCTGAAAACATCTTGCAGACAGGAGAGATTGTGTGTAGATCGTGTGTAGATCAAGGGTTTTGTGGCTGTCTTGGTGTTCAGGTTTCTCTTCCAGTAGCATGCAATTTTAAAAGTAATACGTGTATGATAAATTTTGAGAGACTAATTCAGTCAGCTGTCAGATAGTAGAGAACAATAGTTACTCCACTGTAACTATGGATCCCAGATTCTAAGTAATTGTATTTTACACATTCTACATTTTATTTGCTGAATACAGTAAGCCTGTATACAAAATAATGAATTAAAAATGAATAGAAATTACCTACAAGAATGAAATCTAACTCATTAGTAATTCTTGATGGATCATTGACCCTTTGCCTTAGAATGGAGAATAAGAAATGGTGTGTGTACTTCTAGGAGGAGCAAAGGATTCTTCATGGACTGTAATTTTAATTGGTTTAGTCATAGATGCATCTCAATGTGTCATTTTTATCTTGTTGATTGCTATTCACATACATAAAATATTTTGACATATCTTACATTTTTGTAGGCTAATTAGGAAGTACTGGGGTTTCTAAAAATTTGGTTTATGTTACTTGATCCTGTAAGAAAACACAAGCTAAATTCGGGCATGATTCTTCGTAACTATCCAGTATGAGACAAAGAAGAATAGGAGATAATATAGATTCTTCCTAAGGGTTTTGGCTTATAATTTGAGAGCACAAGAAAGCCAACATCAACTCAGTCATGGGAGGTACATTTTGCTCTGTGTCCTGAGTTCTAACACCCTCTGTCAAAGGCTTTAGTCCCTGTAATTGTTGATTATGTATCACTGCAAAAAATAAACAGCTAAGTACAGTTTCTTACAAAAGTGAAAAGTTAGGATCCATTTAAAAATTTTATTTGTATTCAATGTTAACCTTTCATCCTTTGATGGCTCCTGTTTACAAGGACTAAGAGTTGAAGAATGCATGGAAGAATGATCAAATACAATAGAACCAAGGGTGGAATTTTGTGGCATAAATAAGGCATGTTTTAATATGTAAGGCAGTATCTCTGCATACAAACAGATATCCTAATTGTAGTGCTTGACTTTCAGTTAGTCCACCAACTCTCAAGCTTATTAAAAATGGCAGTAGACACACTGACATCATAGAAGATGATCAGAAACTGTCAAACACAATGAAAGCATTATGATTAGCCTTGAAACTGTGATTGTCATATAAATCTGTCTTTTGCACAAAATCCACAGGTGTCGAATCAATAGCTGATGAATAATGCTCACAATTCTGGGCACTTTTCAGAGATCCCGAATGAGAAAGGAGTCTTCATTGGTTGTTTTGGTCTTTGTCTTTTTAAAAATCTGGATGTGTGGCTCCTCACTGCACCCTGTGGAATTAGCAACAGAATTAAAAATAAAGAATAAATGTCAGCCTTCCTTCGGCAAAGGCAAAGAGGGAAACACATCAAAGTGGCTCTGAAGCAGCTGTGAGAGACCTGCAGTCACTTTGTCATTTGTGAAGGTGTTTGCTACAAATTCCCTTAAGCAGGTGTATAAGGTTGAGAAAGCTATTTATATTTTAGCTTCCATATCTAAATTCATCTAGATGCCACCCCTAAACATTTAATTCCTTAATTATCCGGATGCCAGGGGAAAAGGAAAAACCTTCAATGGCATAGAAATGGTTGAAGGTGTAAAAGGGGGTATCATCTAATTCGGTGTGGTAATTTTCAGGTCCTCACTAAGTGATTAAACCTGAGGACCTCATTTGTATTTCCCAACCACAACCCTATGCTTTGCAGCATGTCTGACAAGCAAATCTTTTCACTAGTGAGTCTAGTGGTGAGATCTCCTAATGGTCCTGAAGCCTTCTCCTGAGATTAAAAAAAAAGAACCATTCAAGGCAAAATCAGTAAACTGAAGCTGACAGTATCTTGCCCCCAACGGCAATTAATGGCTAGGATGAAGGACCTCAGGCTCCCCATTCTTTGTGTATCTGTAATTTATACTTGATTCTCAAGACATTACACAGAGGCATTGTGTGAATATTTCTTGTAGCTATATCTTCAGGGAAGCAAACAGGGTTATTTAATAAACAGGTGGAAGGAAGAGGGGAAAACTCACCATTTTAGAACACTTCAACAAAGTATGTACCTTTGTAAATACACTAGCGAGCATTTGTTTGATAATAATAGGTTTCTTTTTTTTTTTTAAAGAATATTTATTTATTTATTCTATGTATACGAGTACACTGTGGCTATCTTCAGACACAACAGAAGAGGGCACAAGGTCCCATTACAGATGGTTGTGAGCCACCATGTGGTTGCTGGGAATTGAACTCAGGAAGAGTAGTCAGTGCTCTTAATCACTGAACCATCTCTCCAGTAATAGGTTTCTTTGCATTAATAGAAAGTCTTCTTTTCTCTCCCTGCACCCTTTCTCTTTCCCCTCCTGCCACCCTTTTCTGTCCATGGGAACTTCGTGGCCTCCTTCTTTGGGGCCAGTGTTCTCACTGAAGAACAGCTTCCCAATAAACCTGCCTTTATTATAATCTAAAAAAAAAAAGTCCTTACAAGTAAATATTATTTCCTGGTAAGTGATACTAGTCACAGTGAGGCCTATGATCTCCTTTACTCCAACTCGAAAGATTTTCCTAAGACAGTATGAATCTCCTCATGTAAACTGGTGAAATGTGCCACTATACTTCTCAGACCAACAGCAATGTGAAGTATGTAATAACACTACTCTATTCATTACATAGTACAGGATTTTTGTACATTTAAACATTTAAGATAGTATACAAAGCTTTACAGACATCCATTCATAGTTCTATTTGTTTTCTGAGTAATTGTAAAGAGCCCTTTCCCTCGTACTTCTATTATGTTTCTAATGTACAGAATTCAAAAGAATCACAGTTATTCAGAAACTTAACACTAAGTTGTGCTAACTGGGAAGCTGAACCCCCCATCAGGTTGTAAATAGCAAACAGTTGGCTTTACATGAATTAGATCAGTAAGTTATTTACAACATATTTTGAAATATTTTCTTCATCACCCTCTCCTCCCAAATAAGTTAGAGATAGTTTGCTAAAAAGGATGGCCTCAAAATGTAATCTTGGGGCTAAAAAGATGACTCAGCTGTTAAAAGCACTGGTTGTTCTTACTGAAGATCTAAGTTTGATTCCCAGCACTCACATGGTAGCTCACAACCACCTGCAAGTTCAGGTTAAAGGGATCTGATACCTTCTTCAGGCTTCCACAGGTACCATGCATGGAAGTGTTGTATACACATACAGGCATAAATACCTCCACACATTAACCAACTTTAAAAATTATTAAAGTGTTGTCAAGTCATTACTACTTATTTAATTAGATGCTGCAAAGACCATAAAAGTCACCCAGCTCTTGGCAAACTAAGGCCAGGTCCTTTGTAGCACTAGCATCTCCAAAACTTTGTACTCTTTACAATTGTTTCCAAAAATGTAGTAACTCTCATTCTAACTTGGAGTAGGGTAGGTAAGGCAAAATGGTATAGATAGATTCTTGGGAGAAGTCTTGATGAGACTTGGTGTGAAGCACTCTGTTCGAGTCATGGTTGTCCAAGTTGTTAATGTTTGAGTCCTACAGCCCTCAGTTATAAAGCAGGGACAGTACTCTGTCTCAGATTACAAGGAGAGAAGGGTACACAGTAAAAGGGTATACAATACTTGCAATTGGCCAGGCATTTATGAAGAATTTAATAAATGACATCTCATAAACATGAAAGGATCTTAAGCATAAGAAAGGAATCATACCTGTATCTTAGGAAAATGAACCTGACAATAACATAGAGACAGTGGAAGAAGTTTTGAGGGAAGAAAAAAACAGGAATATAAATACTACTGCAATTATTAAACCAAGTGTTTTGGGGTAGCTGCACAAACAATATACAATCAGATAGATGTGCTATAAGCAAAGGATCAGCTGAGGTTAGGTCATTGATATGGGTGTAAAAATTACAACAACTTAAGGAATTAGAAGAAAGTTGACAACACAAATTAGCAAAGTCAAATGAAGAGAAGAGGTCTTGGGCATTTTCTATGCACAGCCCCAGCAGGCAATCTAGATGGGCCATTAAGAGACTAAGACCGGGGGGGGGGGGGGGGGGGGGGGACTTGACAAGCTTACTTTTTGAATTGTATATTTGGCAAGGATCTACAATGAAATACAGAATGTATAACACAAAAACTTGAAATTGTATGGGGAAAAGAAAAATTCTCAAGTCACAACAGTAAAATACGTCAACGCTTCCTTCTGAGCAGGAAGAGAATTAAAAAGAAATGGCAGTTGTCCCGAGTCAATGAAAGCATTTTAAGAGGGCACAAGGGGAGGTGCTTCAAAGATGTCACAATCAGAGCAAAGCTGAAACAGCCAAAGAATTGCCGATGAAATCTTAGTTCTCTGAAGCCTCAAGTGTTTGTTGTTGTTGTTTTTGTTTTTGTTTTGGCTAGGAATGGAAGTAAGTAGATGATTGACAGGAAACTAGTGTGAAACCATGAGCTTTAGTACTTAAATAGAAGTCAAGAAAGCTCCATTTTCTGAGAAGGTTTAATTTGTTTCTTGCATTGGAAGGTTAAATTGTAAGGGCCCATGATTCACTAAAGAATGACACCCCGGACTCAAATGTAAATTCAAAGAGTGTTTTATTCTGCAGAAGTCTAGCATGCTGGGGTCTCCCCATTACCAAGATGGAGAGACACCCAAGTGAGCTTGCAGGCCTGATTCAAAGCATGTTAGGGAATTCTGGGCTAGGTGACCTCTATATTAATCTGTTGGGTCCATCTCTACAGACATTCCATTACCACTGGGTTGTGAGGGTAGAAACTTGCTGGGGATATCTGGGAACTGTTACTGAGAAGCAGCTGTGGACGTCTGGAAACTGTTGCTGACCCACTGTCCTTGCTTCAGGCCAGGTGGCTGGGACGTTCCGTTACCTGGGCTTGAAGGCTGGAGTCTGCGCTTGCCTGGACTTGCCCCAGTTTTTAGGCCTAGTTTCTTTAACTGCCAGTTTGAAGTCTGTCATGGAATCAGCCTAGCCTTCTCCAAATATTCCATTTTATTTGACTAATTGTTTTAACTGAAGTCTTATTTGAATCGGGGTTCAGTGATTTCCTTTGTCCTCATCTTCCCTCCTCTCTAATTTCTCAAGCGACTTCATGTACAACATTCAAGATGATTCATATAATCGAAGCTTATACATTAGAGATTTGGTTTTATTAATGAAACGTCAGCTGTTTCTTCCATTGTCCTCAATGACAATTTCAAAAACACCTCATTCTTCCAAACAACTCTCCCATGCCCTCCTTCCCTTCAGTCTACTCAGTAAGAACACACACCACCAGCCATGATCTTTCTTCCATCTTTGTAGCGTTAAGCTAAAAACGTGTGTGGTCTGCAAATGCAGTGTTCTCCATGTTCTTTTACACTGAAGGAAGTCAGCCTCTTTGCCTGGCATTGTTGGCTTTATCTCCCCTTCCCTTCCCTAAAATCTCTGCACTGTCACTCCTCATGTCAGTTTTACCCTTGTGTTTTCACTGACTTCTTCCATGCTGGTGATCAAGCAAGCTCAACCCTCTTCCAACCTTTGGGAAGCCCCTTTTACCATCTTTCTACCCCACCTTCTTTTGCAATGAATGCGTTAATTCCATAGCTTCACAGAGTGTTGCCAGGTTTTGGACACACAAACCTTTCCCTGCTGTTCGCATTTGCGAGATCCTATATGCTTACTACTGTTCTATTTCAGATGCGTCGTCTTCCCCCTCGAGCTTCCCTCATCTTTTCAGTCTCAGTTCAATGTCACGTCTGTAGGATAACGTCCCTCTTGGTGATCTTTTTTATATTTATATCTGTCACACTTCACATTACATTTTGTATTTCTTAAGTAAAAGAGAATAAGATTCCTCAGTTGAGACGTAAGTCTCTTTCTTCTTTTTTTTCTTTTAAAGATAGTTTTCATTTTCTTTGCAAATTTTACATATATTTATACACACACATATAGTATATATTCATATAATATATATAATTATTATCACATAATTATATATATAATATATATACACAATATTTAATATGTATAATATTTAATGTATTCCAACTTCTCCTGGAACTCTTCTTCTTCCAAACTTATTTTTCTCCTATCTTCATGTCTTAAAAAAAGAATCCACTAAGATAAATTAAGCTTGCTTGCACATGTATGTATATAATATAATTTGCTAGGTCATGAGTAATTTATGTCACCATACCTGTGAGAAAAAAAATGATTCTCCCTTTCCCAGCAGCTGTTAATATTGTATGCTCCTCAGCTAGGGGTGAGATTTTATATCCCCACCCACACTCATGCTGGAATATGAAAGACTTGCTCTTACACAGGTCTTGTGTAGGTTATCTCACAGCTACTGTGAGTTTATGAATACAGCAGCCATGTCATGTCTGAAAAGTGCATGCCTTTTGCCACACTTTCCCCATCCTCTGGTTCCTGAATTCCTTCTGCCCCTTCCATGATGTACATTGAGCCCTGCTGGTGTGGAAGGGGCAGGAATGCAGATGCTATACTTAGTAAATGAGCACTTACCAGTCACTTATTCTAAGCCGCTTGATCAATTATGAGTCTCTGCATTAACAATTGCACAGTGCAAACATAAACTTCCCTGACCAAAGCTGAGTGCAGCACTGATGTCTATATAGAAGTAGAAGTATTAAGAAGACAATTTGGCAACATGCCCATTTGGCAAAACAATAGTAATAAGTCCTCACTGGGTCCTATAGCCTTTCCAACCACTGGTACTGTATTAGTTTACACTACCAGAAATGATTTCCCATCCATAGAATAGGTCTTGATACAATCAACAAGTGGTTGCTTAACCACATAACATTAATTTCATTATGGCACCAGTGGGGAACATCTTGCCAGGAAGGTCAGTATTGTAGCATGCAGTGTCTATCACAGATTAAGATGGTTGATGATTTTTCTCCTCCTTTCAGCACCATGGAAGGTATCAAGGAAAAGATTTCTCTATAACCAGTAACTAAATAGTGTGATATCTTCAGCAATAGCTGTCCTTCTTTCTAGTTATGGTGGGTAACCCAGAGCAATGGCAGTACCCTGCATTCTTTTGGGGAAGGGGAGCTTATGGAACATTTGTAATCAACACTCCTAAGGGGATGGTCTAAGCTTGGCACTGTGGCTTTTATTTGATAACCCGTCTCAGCTCTGGGGAGTCACATTACCCATATTTACATTATCCATATTTACATTTAACTCCTTTACATGTGTATATGTTTACAAAGTAGTGGGTTCTTAAGCTTTTTCAAATGTTGTCAGTTTTGATTAACCATTTCCCCTTTCTACCTCTTTCCCTTGCCCTAGCCCTGCTTAAACATTTCCATTCACAGCATTACTGTACTCTCTCATATCACATGTATTCTACTACCTCTGGCTAAGGCCTCTTTTCTTTTTCTTGCTCATTTTTATGTGATGGATGCTATATACAGCCTAGCCATGAGTAATTTCTTAAAAATGTTGTGCTGATGTTTATTGCACAATCTTATTAGTAGATAGGCTCTCTAGCTCATATATTATGATATAATTTGCCTAAAGAATAGATTTGTATCCAATTGATTTTTACATTAATTTTCTTGCATTGATTTAACAATAAAGCAAAGAATATTTTATATGAAATCGCATTCCAATAGAAAACAATTATAACTGCAGATATGTCTACACCAAACAAGCATTGACCTCAACATTCAGTAAAACAATCTTTAACATTTTTGTAATTAATTCGGTGAGCATAATCTCTTCACCGTGTGTGTTGATTTTTCCTTTTCTGTATTCAATTCTCTTATACTATTAGTTACTCATTCAGACAGACATACAATGTGTAAGGGAATGTATAGAGAAGTATTTCTTAAGCTGAGTTTGTCTATGATTTCTTAGTTTACTAACTTTGGCTCAAGAGCTCTAAGGGCCCACCTTAGTGTCAAGATGCACAGCAGAAGAGATTCAAATGGGACATTATTAGAGAAAAAATGTTATAGTAAGAGCCTTGAGATGATGATGGGGAGATCTTGGACATGAACCTAACATAGATAACACAGTCAGTGATTTATTGTATGACTCAGATACATAATTTGTTAAGTAGTGTGAAAGGTATTGCTAAGAGCAGGCACCTGTACCTATCCACAGCTTATGTTTTTTATATGGACATGAACAAAATAGGTCTAAAATTACATAAAAAATATGCTGTCATATATGAGGTAACTAAGTGCCTAACAAAGAGAAGAGTCTTGCTTAAATATATAATAATAATACAATTGAGAAAAATATTAACTCTGTGCCTTGTCTGTTAAATTGTTCAAGAATATGCATAAACTGAATGAATGAGACCAGATGGATCAATCAATCAATTAGATTGTTTATTGATTACACTTGAAGGGATATTTAAGACACTTTCAGAGATGTACAATGCATGTATTCAAGGGCATCCTTTGACAGAGTAAAAAGTGAATTATTCAAGAAATATTGCTGACTTAGCTGATTAATTATGTGACTAAAGAACAAATATAACATAGTTTTATATTATTGTCTACCCCAAGTTATGCTGAAAATGTACCAAAAGTAGTTATTCAACATATATAAATGATATTGAAAAGTATATATGAATATTTATACTTAGTGTAATGAGAATAAATTTTCTAAATTCTATCTAAACCCAAAGTTAGATGCCAAAAGGAAAATATTTATAGACACAACCATATTTAAATTTGTACTTAGTTACCTCAAAACTATCCATAACCACATAGATCACAAACTAGAGACATTTCACAACTTGTATAAGTTAATCATTGTAATACAAATGACTCCTTTGAATTAATAAGGCAAATATTTATATGTAAAATACTTTTTAAATAATGGTTAAAAAAACCCCACAAGATATTTGAAAAATAAAAATTAAAAGTGATGAGTCAACAAACATGAAAAGCTGATCTAATTGGTTGGCTCTTCAACGTGTTAATTGAAACAAAATGTTCCCTGTTGACAAGGGTTTAAAGAAACAGCCAGTCACAGCTTCAGCTGGTGGGAATAAAAAGGTGCCCTTTAATTGGAAAGGAAGAAGTCAAATTATCACTATTTGCTGATGATATGATAGTATACTTAAGTGACCCCAAAAATTCCACCAGAGAGCTCCTAAACCTGATAAACAATTTCAGCAGAGTAGCTGGATATAAAATTAACTCAAGCAAATCAGAGGCCTTCCTCTACACAAAGGATAAACAGGCAGAGAAAGAAATTAGGGAAACAACACCCTTCACAATAG
>JADRCD010146584.1:0-19234 GCA_019843815.1 Montemys delectorum | reverse complement strand
GATGTTTGTGCAGGAATAGAAACCCTGACTAAGACAGATGCAAATGTCAGGATCTCATTCTCCTTTATGTTTGAATAATAATCAATGGTTTACATATACTTCTTGCCTTTATATATATTCATTCACTACTGGGCACAGAGGCTGATAACATATCTTAAGTGAATAGTTCTCTGATTACCAAGAAAACAAGGAGTTCTCTTTGATATGCTGATTTTATTTGTTTGCAACTTACACTTTAAAGTAAGATACCTTGATCTTGTGATAAGTCTATATTTGAGCAACTGTCATAATGTATTCACTTCAAAATATTACACTGTTTGTCTTTCTGCTATTGCGTTGTTATGCCTTGAAGATACTAGACCATTATGGTGATATGATCTGCAAATATTTCCTCACAGTCTACATGTTGTTTTATTTACTGTTTTGATAATATCCTTTAATATGTTAGTTATTCTAAAGTTTAAATTATTTTCATGCTTTTGGTACCACACTTAGAAAGCATTGCTAAGTGTAATATTTATTGCTGTGTGTGTGTGTGTGTGTGTGTGTGTGTGTGTGTCTGTGTGTGTGTGTTTCACTAGAATTAATGCATGGTTTTATTGAGGAAGATGTTTAGTTGATTTATCCCAATAGCAACAGATTTCATTCTTTTCATTCTTCCTGATACTAACCTACAAATATAATGTCTTAGAGATTGAGTTTCTCTTTTTATTAGATATTTTCTTTATTTACATTTCAAATGATAGATCCTCTCCTGGTAACCCTTCTGAATAAATATCAAAACAAAAACAAAAACAAAAAAACTCTGTTTCCTCCTCCCTCCCCCTGCTCATCAACCCACCCTCTCCCACTTCCTGGTCTGAGCACTCCCCTACACTGGGGCATAAGCCTTCCTAGGACCAAGGGCCTCTCCTCCCATTGATGACTGACTAGGCTATCCTCTGCTGTACATACACTGCTGGAGCCATGAGTCCCACCATATGTGCTCTTTGGTTGATGGTTGAGTCCCTGGGAGCTCTAAGGGTACTAGTTAGTTCATATTGTTGTTCATCCTAAGGGGCTGCAAACCCTTCAGCTCCTTGGCTCCCTTCTCTAGTGCTTTCACTGGGGACCCTATGCTCAGTTCAATGTATGGTTGTAAGTCTCTACTTCTGTATTAGTTGGGCACTGTCAGAGTCTCTCAAGAGAGACTCCTGTCAGCCAACACTTGCTGATATCCACAATAGTGTCTGAATTTGATGATTGAATATGGAAAGGATTACCAGGTGGAATAGTCTCTGGATTGTCCTCCCTTCAGTCTCTGCTCCAAACTTTGTCTCTGCAACTTCTTAGATAGGTATTTTGTGTTTTAATAATTTTGTAATTTTATATTTTATATGTAGGTTTATGATTAACGTCATATTGTTTTAAATGTAGGAATATGGATGTAAAAATCCATTTTGTTGAATGTACAGAAGGTTCTCCTGTAGCTATTTGTTAAAGACATCATTCATTTCCTATCACATAGTGTTAACATGTTTGTCAAACAAAATCAACTGACCATGTACAAGCTTATGGCATTATTCTCAACTGTATTCTAGACTAGAATTATGGCAATTTCCCTCAAATGATACTTATGTTAGGTTTAGTCAGTCTTTGTATTTCAGGTTTTTGTTAGGAGGAGAAAAAGATGGAGTGTGATAGAGACAGTGGAGCATATGCATATGTTTATGTCTCTGTGTGCATTTGCATTTGTCTCCATCTGTGCTTATGGATGTGTATATGTGTGTCTCTCTACATGTGCATCTCTGTATACATCTAAGTGTGTTGTCTGTATGTGTGCTTCTCTGTGGGTATGTATCTCTGTACATCTGTGTGTATATGGGTTTGCTTACATCTGTTTGTATGTGTTCTCTTTCTTGTATCTGCAAGCATCATGCATTGAATATATAACAGGATTATGGAGAATACTCCAGGAGTTCATTTTTAATTCTTAGACTAAATAAAGACTAAAGACTAAAATATGTATTATTTACTATTAAAGTCTTATAAAGACCAGGAGATCAGTCATGACAGCAATACTCCCTGATGGGGAAGTGAGGCTAGGAGAGCATGAATTTGAAGAATGCCAACTGCACAGCTAGACATTCTCCTGCCCAATATTCCTCATCTATTAATGACATCACATTTATATTTTTTTCTAATTTCTAAACCCTAGTATATTTCTTTTCAGAAATGAGGCCTTTTGAGAAACAAAACATCAGAATATTTGCAAAGAAGGAAACTCCACACCATCTAGGTATCCATCCCATCTGCAGACACCAAACCTAGACACCACTGCTGATGCCAAGAAATGCTTGCTGACAGGAGCCTGGTACAGCTGTCTCCTGAAAGGCTTTGTCAGAGCCTGACAAATGCAGATGCAGATGCTTGCAGCCAACTATCTGACTGAGTATGGGGATCCCAATAGAAGAGTTAGGGGAAGAATTGAAGGAGCCCATAGGAAGAACAACAATATCAACTAACCAACACCCCCACCCCAGAGGTCCCATTGACTAAACCACCAACCAAAGAGTATACATAGAGGGAACATGGCTCTAGCTGCACATGTAGCAGAGGATGGCCTTATCTGATATCAATGGGAGGAGAGGCCTGTGGTCTTGGGAAGGCTCAATGCCCAAGTGTTGGGGGAATGCTAGGGCGGTGAGATGGAAGAGGGTGATGGTTGGGGGAGCACTGTCATAGAAGCAAGGGGGGTGGGAACGGGTATTGTGGAGGGAAAACTAAGAATGGGAATAACATTTGAAATGTAAATAAATAAAATAACCAATAAAAAATTTTAAAAATTTAAAACAAAGGAAAGTCTGACTAAATGGCCGGTATTTATTAGGAGGAAAGGAGACACCAGGACATGCAGAGGGATGGCAGAATGTGGATATAAAGATGAACTTCTAAAGTCAAGGAGGAAGGTCTCAGAAGAACCTCAACTATTTACTCATTCTTCCATAGTGAATCCCTGAAAACTCTGAAAGTATATCTTTCTCTCTTCTGTCATTTGCCACAAATATCATTATTGTTATTTTTTTGTGCGAATTTTTCTGGGCATTTGTATTCTTTTGATTGTTTGAGACTAAATAAAGGTTCTTTTGTAAACTTATTTCCTGTGGCTTACAGGAGACACAGGTTATGTTATAGGTCCTGCAACCACATGGAGCTCTGCATATTCTAAGTACTTGTTGAGTTCAATTAGAGGTTTGCTGGATCCTTCTGATAGGAGGGGCATTTAGCAAAGAAGATGAAGCGTTCTGAAAGTAGAACGCCCCATTGCAACTACTATATGGATGTCTACCATGCTCTGAAAATGATCAAATGCTGATTAAAGTACATCTCTGTGCGCATTAGTTTCTGTGTGTCTGTATTTGAAGAAAGAAATAGGCCTCTGGCTTCTTCTCAACTGTTAAAATTAACACAGCATGCCAATTCTTTGCTTCAGGATGACAGTGTCCCTTGGATACTTGATGGCATAATTTGTATAGTATCTTTTTCTGGGAGAAACACCATGATTTCTCTGTCTGGATTATGTGGGGAGGCTTTAGCATTTGAAAATGCATGCCAAGTGACAAGTGAATCTCTATGTACCTTCCTCAGCAGGCTTTTCCATCCCTGGGATGAGAACTAAGTAATGAAAACCCATCATCAGTACTAAAGGTAAAACAACAAAACATTCTTATTTTTAAATAATGACTAAACTTTTAAGAAATCAGATAAGAAAGGAAGCGAAAAACATAAAAAAAAATCAGAGATGATGGTGTATTACTTACTGATTAAGAGGTGTGATACCTTCCTGTCTCCAAGTGACTATTTTCATCACCAGAAATGATTCAAAAGATTGCCATCATTTATACAGAACTAAGAGCTGTGAAGATAGAACTGAGACTCCCCAGTGATTCCCCCAGGGTGGAATGAGTTATTTTATGTCCCAACAATCATCAGCATTCATCTGGTCAACAGATTATTTCCTGACTTCCTAAAGCAATAGGATGTCTCCAAGTCCTTTAAAGAATGCTAAAACTGCTATGTGTTTAAAACCAACCTTTTGACAAACAACTGGAAAAATACATACAGGTAATACACAAACTGAACTGGTTATATTGAGGAATTGAGGAATATATATATATATGTATATATGTATATATATATGCATGCAATAATATTTAATAAAAAAGAGATCATGAATTTAAATTAGAGTGGTGAGAGGGGATATATGTGCAGGTTGGAGTGAGTAAAGCAAAGAGAGAAATGTTGTAACTATATTATAAACAAAACATAACACTCTTCGGGGTGAATGTTTGTTGAGAGCTACTGAAATATTATGCACCATGGAATTCAAGTTGGCAAGATCTGGAATGCAGTACTAAGATCTGGATTATTGACCTATAGGTATAATGTAATGCTTGTTGCTCACTTCCCCACCACTGTCTGAGAAGATCGAATAGGGCTATTTGAAGTCAGTTCCCCACAGAAGGATCTTCTATGGACTTTCAGGTAATGTCTAGGAAGGGAAAGTATGGGGGAATTAGCAATAACTGTGAAAATCAGCACACAAGCTACAAGGGTGCGAGTTTGCTTGACTTTTGCATCAGATGATGCCCTTTGGATATGTCACTGTCTCAATCTCATTCCATAAGCAGTTTGTATCCTAAAATATTTGCTTCTTTGGATAAGCCCCTCCCAAAACTCTCTCGTCATTTCATGTCTCAAACAGCAACCTCTAGAGACCCAGAACTACGGAGCTGGAGATACAAGTATGGAAGTAAATGGACTGAGACAGGAAGGGGGGATGTACAGGATTGTGGAGCCTTGTATTTATTTGAGTTGTATAAATTAGTGAAAATAAATGCCGAAGCTTTGACCTTGTTGTAGATTGTATTTCTAAACCCTGTTGATGCTATTTCTCCTGGATAGAATGATCCTTAGCTTACTCTCCATTCTTTTATATTTTACCATATGGAACACTTTGCAAAGCCTGTCTTCTTTGATGTCCACAGACCACATTTCTCTTCTCCCTGTGCTATCTATCTCCTTGTCTGGGCATGGTAGGCTGATGACTGACTACCTGGTTCCTTTGTACTTGTCTTTTTTTAGTCTAGACCGTTCTGTAAGATTCAACATCTAGTCCTTCTTATCTCACTTGTCCCAGTTTTAATATTTAAACCTCAGAAAGGATACCTCTGGCTGGATCACCTGAAGCAAATCTACACAATACTTAATGGTAGCCATTATAAAGTATGTTCAGCCCAAGGTTTATTGTTATTTTTAATGAACTTATATATGTGATTATTATTTATGCATGGTTGTGATTTGTGTATTTATTGATTGATTACTCATGAGTATCTTTAAAGATATATAGTTGAGGTGGCTCCACTTCTCCCTTTTAATGATCTGTCCCTTGTAGTACATACTTAACACTTACTTCATGAATAAAGAAATCAAAAGTCCTAAATATTATCAAAGCTTAGCTCAGGTAAAGGTCATTTCACACTGTCTTTCAATGTCTTCTTTAACAACAGGGAAAACTCTTGAAGGTCAACTATCATGTGAGTTTCATGCAAAGGTCACTGATGACTTGGTGACACCTTCTAGCACATAGTATGTGTTCACTAAATGCTGGATAAAATAACAACTCAATTATCCATTTTCTCTATCCGTAGTTGTAGCATGTAGTTTTTGCTATCTTATTTTAAGCTGGTAGACTGCACTATCAGCACTGCCCAGGTTCCCTTGGATCTGTGGATGAAACACACACACACACACACACACACACACACACACACACACACGCACACATTACTTTATTTTTCAACCTACCTTATTGGCTCAATTGTTGGGTTCTCCTAAGCTTTTTTCTCGGCAATCTCTCCCCTTCTTTTCTTTTCTTTTCTTTTCTTTTCTTTTCTTTTCTTTTCTTTTCTTTTCTTTTCTTTTCTTTTCTTGCCTTGCCTTGCCTTTCCTTTCCTTTTCTTTTCTTTTTTTCTTTTTTTATGGTTTTTTGAGACAGGGTTTCTCTGTCTAGCCCTGGCTGTCCTGGAACTCACTCTGTAGACCAGGCTGGTCTTGAACTCAGAAATCTGCCTGCCTCTGCCTCCCAAGTGCTAGGATTAAAGGCATGTGCCACTACTGCATGGCTCTCCCCTTCTTTTCACTCACAGCTCAGCACCCATAACTTCAGTTGCTCAATTACCTTCTCCTTGTTCAGCAACCCAAAAGTACCCTCCATTTAGTTGCATTTCTAATCTTCCACCTGGAGAAACAAGCAGCCTATGGCCACTCTTCCCAAGGTCTCACATGGCTGGCCACCTTTCCTTCCTCTAAAGCATGGCAAATTTTCCCTTTTTTTTCTGCTTCCCTTAGCCTCCTGGGGGAACCTGAAAGTACTACCTCTTTTCTTCTGCCCAGCAATGGCTTCTGGCATTTTATTGATCAACCAAGAACCAATTGGGGAACAGGATATTAGCATCAGGACCACCCGCTGCACATAGTGACATTTTCCCATAACCATGGAGATGTTTGAATTCATAAGCAAGACACTCCAGAAAATATCTAGTGGAAAAAGACACTTCTGCTAGCCTCCAGCATCTACATGATGCTTCTCTCTCCCTTGTGGCCTCAGCCCTGGCTGGTACATTCTCATGCCTCACTTTATTATTATTCAGAAACTTGACTTATGTTTCTTTGTTCTGTAACTTGATCCATTGTATACAAGAAAATGGCTAATCCATTGTATACAAGAAAATGGCTAATCCATTATATACAAGAAAATGGCTACTCAGAGAATATCCTACAGTTTGAGAAAGCATATTTCCAATGCAGTTTAAAAGGAAAGAATTAGCCTCTAGAATCTACATATTATGTGAAATAGGCCTTTTAAAAGACAAATATTAAATGATAAAAATATAGATATAGGATATTAGTGGAAGATTTTTGGAAGAAAATTGAGTTACCGAAACTGAATAGTAGTTACAAATATTTAAAGTAACCATATAGTCCAGAGTTCTCTCCACTGGGAATACACACAGAAGAGATGAGATCAGAACTCTGTAGAGATATCTGTGCCCATGTTAACTGTAGCATGATGTTTAAGTTACAGAGGCAACACTGATAAATCAAAAGAATAGATCTATGTGAAGGAAAACATACACTGAATAAAAATTACTATGTAATTTTATCTATGTATGGAATTTAAAAAGCCAGTCAAATACCCACATCAAAGGGCAGATCTAACAAAGATAGGTACATGATGCATATCTCAAATGCCTATTCCCTTGGGTATTAAAGAATGGATTATGAAGTTATGGAATTTGTGGAAACTTGAACAGAAGGGCTCTACGGGGAGTCCTTCTGGGCCTTGAGTTATGCCCTTGAAGACAATAATTGGGACCTTCAACCTGACTAGTCCTCTTGCTTTTTTTCTTTGCATTCCAGCTGTGAGGCAAAGGGTGTTGTGATACCACATGCTTCCACAGTGAAGGGCTGGCTGTTCCTGCCACCAGAAGCCCAAGAGTGATAGGTCCGAGCTGTGAGTCAGAAGAAGCTTTCCTTGTATAAAGCAATGATTCTAGTCATTTACTATAATAACAGAGCTGGCTATCACAGCACAGGCAATAAAGCACAAATCAGTTCTCTGAATGATGAAAGACAAATCCTGGTAGTTGTAACTTCAAGTTGCAAAGAGAAACGATATTGTGACACAGGTATACAGATATTTATTTCATTTCTATTTTAATCACTTCTGTTATGTAATATTGAATATATTTAATTATAATATATTATTACATATAAATAATATATTTAATATATTTAAATATATTAGTAAACACTATATATTTATATATATACTTATATGTCCTGAAATTTTATTTAAAATATTATACAAGGACAAAGGAATGGATCGATTTGCATTTTTCTACATGTTTACCACCAGTTGAGCCAGCACCATTTGTTGAAAATGCTGTCTTTTTTCCACTGTATGGTTTTAGCTCCTTTATCAAAGACCAAGTGACCATAGGTGCATGGGTTCATTTCTGGTGAAGGTTTTGTGCCCCAGTGTAGGGGAATGCCAGGGCCAATAAGTGGGAGATGGTGGGGTGGCAGGCATAGGGAGGGGGGAGGCAACAGGGGTTTGTTCTTGTTGTTTTTGTTTGTTTGTTTGTTTGTTGGAGGAGAAACTGGGAAAGGAGAAATTTACATGTAAATAAAGAAAATATCTAATAAAAAATTAAAAAAATATTATATACAATATCCTTTACATCTGTACATTTCATAACAAATCTTGCTCTATTAAATAAAGCTGAGATTCTAGCATTCCTTGGCTTCTTTAGCCAGATTCTAATATAAAGATAAGAAAATAGGAGAAACAGTGATAAATGTTTCAAAAAGGATCCAGAAAGAAGAGAAGCCAAACCCTTTCAGAGCCATTTCCCCAGCAGTGTCCCTACAGAAGTTTCTCCATTCGATACTCTATATTCTATTCTACATGCCAGCGCTAATGTACACTCAAATCACTACTCAACTCATTTCATATTCTGTACTTGTTTCAGACCTGGCTTCGTGTCTCTGCCGTAATACTGTACCCAGATGTGAGCTCCTACCCTCTGTGCTCCATTGGTATATCTAAACACTCAGTGCCTTAAAATCCTGTTTTTTTGAGTCAAATAATCTAGAATATGAATTGCCATTCTTTACTGATTTCTGTAATTCTCATGATTGGTAAATTATTATAATTATAACATTGTTATTGGTACTGTTTTGTATTATTTTAGTTAGAGATATGTTCTTACTGTGTTACCCTGGAACTTAGTATGTACCAGAATGGTCTTGAACTTGGAGAAGTTCTCCTGCCTTTGCTTCCTATGTCTAGAGAGTACAGGTATGTGTCACTAAGCCTAGCATGGAGTTCTCTTCCTAGTATGTGATGATATTGTCACTAATATTTATAATACTGAAGAAAAGGCATAGTCAAATAAGAAAAATTAGGAACCTAAGAATTTTGCAATATTTTGTTTTGAATAATATTTAGTATACATAAAAAATACACTTTCTCCATTCTATTTATTTCAAATTTTATTTGGTTAACATGATATGAACTAGATATGACCCAATGTCTTAAACGAATTTTAGCTACATCTACTGAAAGCTTTAATTCTGAAAAGATCTGTATTCCAGGGCAGCCTGTCTAGCATGCTCCATGGACCAGACACTACACTTTCCCCTGGATTAGAGGTTTTATGAAAATGGCATTATACATAAAAGTAAGTACCATCAAGCACTAAAATAGCTTGAATCCAAACCTAATATATAGGTCAATAGAAACACCAACCAGCATCCATAAAGCATATTCCTAGACTTTGAGGCAGGTGAGAACTCAAAGGAAAGAACCTTGATCTTGGCATTTTAACTAGTTACTTAGGAACTTTGACAATAAAATCTGCAAGCCATATGGGCAATGAATATACTCTTGCAAGCTCAAATAAATGCTAGCTGTTATTTCTGGAATTTGCATAACCACATCTCTTGTCTTCAGTCCACCAGCAAATTAATTCCCTGGTTATATTTTTCCTGAATCCCTTTCAGCAGGTTGCCTCTAGCAGAACAGAGATCTTTCTGCTCAAATATTGCTAATATTATTATTAATATTTAAGATGGAATTAGGAGCTTGTAGCATACCAGCTCTGTTTGAAATACTTCATATACATTATTTCAAATAAATTTAATAATACCTCTTTACAGTAAATATTTTTATTTTTATTTCCATCTGCAATGGGATCCATGGGTTAAGGGATTGTGCAAAGTTATACAGCAAATAGAAGCTTGAGGAGGACCTTGTATTCACTTAACTCCTATCTCAAATTCCACTTTCTTTCTTTTGTTATTATTACTTTTTTTTAATTAGGTATTTTCTTTATTTACAAGAATATTTTCTTTATTTAATTCTCCTTTCCAAGTTTCCCCTCCAAAAAACAAACAAACAAACAAACAAACAAAAACAACAAGAACAAACTCCTGTTGCCTCCCCCCTCCCCATGCCTGCCACCCCACCCTCTCCCACTTATTGGCCCTGGCATTCCCCTACACTGGGGCACAGAACCTTCACAGGGCCGAGGACCTCTCCTCCTGTTGATGATCAGCTTTGTATAGTAGAGGATTGCAAAACTGATCATAAATTCCACTTTCTTAACTCTAGTGTACACAGCCTCCCACCAATCTGGAGTTTTGTTTTCTTAGTAACCAGACTAGAGCCACACAGAAATTTATAATTAGCTCTTGTGTTAGTATTTAAAGCATAATAGTTGTGAGGCCCGGAAGATGGCGCAGTGGCTAAACATGTTAGTATTTCTGTGCAGTCTAATGACCTGACTCCAGAACCTATGAGAAAACAGAAGAAACATACAGATTCTTCAAAGTTGTCCTCTGAGCTCTTCGTGCATGCTGAACCTCCTATGTACACACCTATCCAACCACAAACAGATATACACACACACTCATAGACACACACACATACACAGACACACACACACATACACATAGACACATACACACATAGACACATATACATGCATACACACATATAATAATAATAATAATAATAATAATAATAATAATAATAATAACCTAAGAAAGCACATGGCAGGCCATCACACTTACTTCTTGGCAGTAGAACCAGACTGACACAGATACTCAGAGACTTACTTGCTTCTTGTTCAGACCTTCTATTTCTATGTTATGAAAGAGTAGGATATTATTTCTGATTTGAAATAGAAATAAATGTTTAAAAAGTAATAATTAGAAAGGTTTTCCCCCTACCACTACTTTTCTTTCTGAATGCTCCAGAAATTATATTATTCTATAGTAACTGATTCACTTTAACCTAGACTAGGGCTTGATGAATACAAGATAGAAAACAGAATAGAGAACCAGAACTTGGAGTAAGTATTTTTGGTTTGCAACTGACATTGCATCCAAATAGGTTGACAAGAAGAAAAGAATAGCAACCAGGATGTGTTAAAGGGAGAAGTATTAAAACAACAGCCTGAAGTAGCCATTTCCTGTAGCCAGGCAGGGCTTCCAGTGGCAGGAGGGGTACACAAAATCTTTGATCCAAAATTTGTCCTGAGTACATGATGTACAGGGATAAAAGATGGAGTAGAGATTGAGGATATGGCCAAGCAATGACTAACACAACTTGAAACCCATCCCATGTGAGAGTGCCAACCCTGACACTCTTAATGATACTCTGCTACACTTGCAGAGAGAAGTCTGGCATAACTGGCTTCTGAGAGGCTTCATTTAGAAGTTGATGGAAACAGATACAGATATCCACAGCCAAATATTAGGCAGGGCTTTGGGAGTCTTTTGGAAGAGTAACGATAAGGATTGAGGGAACTGATAGGGTCAAAGATACCACAGAACATACAGAGTCAACTAACTTAGGCCAATTGGGGCTCAAAGAGCCTAAGCCACCAACTCAAGAGCATCTGTGAGTAGGACCTAGGCCCTCTGCACATATGTAGCATATGTGCAGCTTGGTATTCATGAGTGTCCTAACAGTTGGATCAGGAGCTGTCTCAGACTCTGTTGACTGTGTTTACCTAGCTGGACTTCCTTGCTTGGCTTCAGTGGGAGAGGACACACTTAGTAGCTTGATGTGCTAGGAAGGGTTGATGCACATGACAGGGGTTGCTCAACTTCTCTGAGAAGAAAAGAAAAGGGGTGTTGGGGGAGGTGATGTGAGGGTGAGACTCAGAGGGGAGGAGGGAGGGAATGCTACAATTGGGATGTAAAGCAATTTTTTTTTTAAAGCAGAAGTATTCAGCAAAAAACTTGCTGCAACAACTGGAAAGTATAAGATATTTGGGAAGAGTTGAATGAATTTATGGGTATGGATTTCCCTGGGATCCAGCTATTTCTTCCTGCCTTTGAACTAATTATACACATCATTGAAGACATGAGACATCACTTAAAACCAGCAAACAAGGAAAAGCAACCAAAGACTTGAGATACTACAAGTTGAATCTAATTTTGTTTTCGTCCAAAACTGATTTGGAATGTATCGATTTTAGCAAAGATATCTCCATTGTTCCAGACTCTGAAAATATTTTGATTCTGACTTACAAGATGTCTGCTCTACAAATGTAAAGCAAATTTTTTAAAAGCTATTATCGAATACCTTCTATCTTTTGCACTGCTACTTGCAAACATTATCAACCTTGAATTGGATTGATTAACATATGTTTCAGTCTCAACTCCAAGTAGTGGTACTGATCAGTGACTGGGAATATTATCCCAAGGCTTTATTCACAACTCAATGTCATCAGTATTTTAAATGTCACCATCAAAAGAGAAATGGATTAGTTTTGGATCTTACAATTGCCGAACCAGTTATGTGGCATTTCACACACATAGTTCTAAAATAAGAAGCAGAAAAACCCTACCAAATTTATACCTGAATTCTCCTGTCTCTTTTTTATAGGAGAAATAAATGTATGTGAAAAAGAAAGACTATACCTGTCAGTTAGCATAGTGTCAAATGACTCTAACATATACAAAAACTTACCCTGCTGTTTGGTACATAAAGGTTATTGCTAAACAATATTAAAATTAAAAACATAATGGTGTTTTAAAAATTAAGCAAGGGCTCTTGAACCTCATCTCTATATAAAGATCCACAAAGTACAATGCAGAATTTAAAGATTATTTTATTCTGTATTATATCAAAACTTACGTTTGAATGAATTTATAAGATGATAACTTTGAGGTTTGGCAAATTAAGTATATAAAGCTTACAATCTCCTTCTGCTTCTGAGGGGTAGATAGCTTGTAAAATGTAAAAGAGAGAGGAGAACTTAGGTTCAGGAGAAATTAGAATAGAAATTAACAAATACGATTGTGCTAATAGCTAATATAGGGCTAATTTCAACATATCAGAGCAACAAAATGCCTTGGACTTGATCTCCCTAGTAGATAATTATAGGAGCAACATAATCAGCTTGGAACAACTTCCATATTAGGTAGCGCATTTTAGCTTTCAAGCCTTCTACCCTCATGCTGAATCAACCCGGATCCTGATCTGGAACAGTTTAGCAAGTCATTCTGTGATTCAGTTCCATTTAATGGTGTAATAAATTACACCTCAAACCTTATAGTACAGCTGATGTTCCCACTATCCATATACTCTCATATGGACTATGTATTAAATCTATATGAATATATATGGACTGAGAAAAAATCATGCTTCTATTGTGATAGTATTTTTAAATATTCCTAAAAGTCCTAGGAACACTCATACTGATAATTACTATTTTGTAAGCACTTATCGGGGGTCTTACATTCAGAATACTCAGCCTCATTATCACTGCTAAGCTCTCATTTCAACTCCCAAAGGAGCCATCACACTGAAATATTAAAAGAAACATAGTACAGAGTAGAAATCATAAAGCATGCTTTTCCAGACAGTAAAGTAGAAACTGATAATAATCAAAATTAGTGAAGCCAGTAGATGGTGGAAAATTTGTGATGAGCATAAAGAGGAAATATGGAAAGCAGAATGAAGTGAGAGAAAATATGTTAATACACATCAAGAATGAAATGAATGACATGTCAGGGTCAGTCAACAACAGAAATGATATGCTTAGACAGTCTCCTTGTTATACAAAAGAGATTAGACAATACAGCAAGAAAAACAGATATAAAACCTAGTTTAATACACGCCTAGGTCTGCACCTCTACCTGATCCTTCACCTCAGCTGTCCATACTCAAACACTGCCCGGAGAGCTGGTCTCCCAGGAGTGTGGACACATCTGGAAGCACAGGTAAGACCACCACTTCTGCTCAGAGGGACCCACCTGGAGCCTTCAGGATGCAGGAACCAAGGAACAGCCTGGGACAGGATTCTTCTGGGTTCCGTCTGCACCTGAAACTGACCCTGTGCCACAGATTTTCATACCCAAATTCATTCCACAAAGAACTGGTATCCCAGGAACACTGACAAACAGGCTTACAGGAGGGACAAGCTATAGTCAGAGACATCAAGACAAGCCAACACCAGAGATAAACAACTGGTGAGAGGCAAGGGCAAGAACATAAGCAACAGAAAACAAGGCTACTTGGGATCATCAGATCCCAGGTCTCCCACTACAGCAAGCCCTGGATATCCCAACATACCAGAAAAGTAAGACTGTGATTTAAAGTCAATCTCAGCTGTGCAGTGGTGGTGCATGCCTTTAATCCCAGCACTTAGGAGACAGAGACAGGCAGATTTCTGCATTTGAAGCCAGCCTAGTCTACAGAGTGAGTTCCAGGACAGCAAGGGCTATACAGAGAAACTGTCTTAAAAAGCCAAAATAAATAAATAAATTATAAATAAATACATATTTAAATGAATAAATAATTAAAACAGGTGAAGGAATTGAATAAAACCATCCAGGATCTAAAAATGGACATAGAAACAATAAGGAAATCACAAAAGGAGACAACCCTGGAGAAAGAAAACCTAGGAAAGAGATCAGGAGTCATAGATGCAAGCATCACTAACAGAATACAAGAGATAGAAGAGAGAGTCTCAGGTACAGAAGATAACATAGAAAACATTAACACAACAGTCAAAGAAAATGCAAAATGCAAAAAGCTCCTAACCAAAACATCCAGGAAATCTAGGACACAATGAAAAGACAAATCTTAAGGATAATAGATATAGAGGAAAGTGAAGATTCTGAAGTTAAAGGGTCAGTAAATACCTTCAACAAAATTACAGAAGAAAACTTTCCTAATCTAAAGGAAGACATGCCCATAAACATACTAGAAGCCTACAGAACTCCAAATAGATTGGACCAGAAAAGAAACTCCATCTGTCACATAATAGTCAAAAGACCATATGCACAAAACAAAGAAAGAATATTAAAAGCAGTAAGGGGAAAACATCAAGTAATAAAGGCAAACCTATCAGAATTACACCAGACTTCTCACCAGAGACTATGAAAGTTAGAAGACCCCAGGCAGATGTTATACAGACTTCAATACCTCATTCTCATCAATGGACAGATCATGGAAATAAACTAAACAGTAACACATTGAAACTAACAGAAGTTATGGACCAAATTGATTTAACAGATATCTATATAACATTTCATCCTAAAGCAAAAGAATATATATATTCTTCTGAGAACTTCATGGTACTTTCTCCAAATTTTGTTAAAAAAAAAAAAAAAAAAAAAAAAAAAAAAAAAAAAAACAGGCCTCAACAGATACAAGATTGAAATAATCCCATGTATCCTACCAGATCACCATGAACTAAGGATGGTCTTCAATAGCAATAAAAACAATAGAAAGCCCACATACACATTAAAGCTGAACAATGCATTCTTCAATGATAACTCAGTCAAGGATGAAATAAAGAAAGAAATTAAAGACTTTTTAGAATTTAATGAAAATTAAGGTGCAACATACCCAAACTTATGGGATACAATGAAAATAACAGTGCTATGAGGAAAACTCATAGCTCTGTGTGCCTCCAAAAAGAAACTGGAGAAAGCATACACTAGGAGCTTAACAGCACACCTCAAAGCTCTAGAACAAAAAGAAGCAAATATACCCAAGAGGAGTAGAAGTCAGGAAATAATCAATCTCAGGGTGAAGTCAACCAAGTAGAAAGAAAAAAAAACTGTACAAAGAATCAACAAAACCAGGAGCTGGTTCTTTGAGAAAAATCAGCAAAATAGATAAACCCTTAGCCAGACTAACCAGAAGGCACAGAGACAGTATCCAATTTAACAAAATCAAAAATGAAAAGGGAGTTATAGCAACAAAAACTGAGAAAATTAAAAAAAAACATCAGAAAAAAAATCTATACAAAAGCCTATATTCAACAAAACTGGAAAATCTGGATGAATTAGACAATTTTCTAGACAGATACCAATAACCAAGTTTAAATCAGGATCAAATAAACCATCTAAACAGTCCCATAACTCCTAAAGAAATAGAAGCAGTCATTAAAATCTCCCAACCAAAAACAGCCCAGGATCAGAAGGGTTTAGTACAGAATTCTATCAGATCTTCAGTGAAGACCTACTAGCAATACCCTTCAAACTATTGCATAAGACAGAAACAGAATGAACACTACTCAGTTTCTTCATTGAAGCCACAGTTATGTTGATACCAAAATGACACAAAGACCAAACAGCGAAAGAGAACTTAGATCAATTTCCCTAATGGATATTGATACAACAATACTCAATAAAATTCTTGCAAACAGAATCCAAGAACTCATCAAAATGATCATTTACCATGATCAAGTAGGCTTCATGCAGGGATGCAGGGATTGTTCAATATATGGAAAGTCATCAACATAATATACTACATAAACAAACACACTTCATTAGATGCTGAAAAAGCATTTGACAAGATTCAACATCCCTTCATGTTAAAAATCTTAGAAAGATCAGGAATTCAATGCCCATACCTAAACCTAGTAAAAGCAATATTCAGCAAACCAGTAGCCAGCATCAAACTAAATGAAGAGAAACTTGAAGCAATCCCACTGAAATCAGGAACTAGATAAGGCTACCCACTCTCTCCCTATCTTTTCAATATAGTACTTGGACTCTTACCTAGAGCAATTAGACAAAAAAAGGAGGTCAAAGGGATCTAAATTGGAAAGGAAGAAGTCAAAATATCAGTATTTGCAAATGAAATGATTGTATAAATTAGATAACCCCCAAAATTCCACCAGAGAACTCCTAAAGTAACCTCCAAAATTCCATCAGAGAACTCCTAAACCTGATCAACAACTACAGCAAAAGAGCTGGATATAAAATTAACTCAAACAAATCAGTACCTTAATATACTCAAAGAATAAATGGGCTGAGAAAGAAATTATGGAAACACCACCCTTCACAATAGTCCCAAACAACATAAAATATCTTGGTGTGACTCCAACCCACAAGTGAAAGATCTGTACAAGAACTTCAAGTTTCTGAAGAAAGAAGTCGAAGAAGACCTCAGAAGATAGAAAGATTTCCCATGCTTGTGGATTGGCAGCATTAATATAGTAAAAATGGCCAACTTGCCTAAAGCAATCTACAGATTCAATGCAAGTCTCATCAAATTTACAATTCAATTCTTCATAGAGTTAGAAAAATCAATTCTCAAATTCATTTGGAATAACAAAAAACCCAGGATAGTAACAACTATTCTCAACAATAAAAGAACTTCTGGGGCAATCACCATTCCTGACCTCAACCTGTACTACAAAGCAATAGTGATAAAAATTGCATGGCATTGGTACAGTGACAGGCAGGTAGATCAATGGAATAGAATTGAAGACCCAGAAATGAACCCACATACATATGGTCCCTTGATCTTTGACAGAGGAGCTAAAACCATCTAGTGAAAAAATGATAGCATTTTTCAGTAAATGGTGCTGGTTCAACTGGTGGTCAACATGTAGAATAATGCAAATTGATCCATTCATATGTCCTTGTACAAAGCTCAAGTCCAAGTGGATCAAGGACCTCCACATAAAACCAGATACACTGAATCTAAAACAAGAGAAAGTGGGGAAAAGCCTGGAACTCATGGGCACAGGGGAAAAGTTCCTGAAAAGAACACCAATGGCTTATGCACTAAGTTCAAGAATTGACAAATGGGACATCATAAAATTTCAAAGCAAACTATATTATCAATAGGACAAAATGGCAACGAACAGATTGGGAAAAATCTTTACCAAACCTACATCCAATCGAGGGCTAATATCCAATATATACAAGGAACTCAGGAAGTCAGACTCCAGAGAACCAAATAACCCTATTAAAAATGGGGTACAGAGCTAAACGGAAGATTCTCAACAGATGAATACCAAATGGCTGAGAAGCACCTAAAGAAATGTTCAACATCCTTAGTCATCAAGGAAATGCAAATCCAAACAACCCTGAGATTCTATCTCACACCAATCAGAATGGCTAAGATCAAAAACTCAGGTGACAGCAGATGCTGGCAAGATTGTGGAAAAATAAGAACACTCCTTCATTGCTGGTGGGATTGCAAAATGGTACAACCACTCTGGAAATAAGTTTGGCAGTTTTTGAGAAAATTGGACATAGTACTACCTGAGGACCCAGTGATACCACTCCGGGGCATATATTCAGAAGATGCGCCAACATGTAATCAGGACACATGTTCCACTATGTTCATAGCAGCCTTATTTAAAACAGCCAGAAGTTGGAAAGAACCCAGATGTCCCTCAGCAAAGGAATGGATACAGAAAATGTGGTACATTTACACAATGGAGTACTACTCAGCTATTAAAAACAATGACTTCATGAAATTCTTAGGCAAATTGATGGAACTAGGAAATATCATCCTGAGTGAGGTAATCCAATCACAAAAGAACACACTTGCTATGTACTCACTGGTACCCTGGGGATTCATTCCATACACAGACACCAAGCCTGTATGCTATTGTGGATGCCCGGAAGGGCTTGCTGACAGGAGCCTAATATGGTTATCTCCTGAGAGGCCCCGGCAGAGCCTGACAAATACAGAGGAAAATGCTCATAGATAACCATTGGACTGAGCACAGGGTCCCCGTTGGAGGATCTGGAGAAGGGACTGGAGGAGCTAAGGGGTTTTGCAGCCCCATAGGGGGAGAAACAATGTCAATGGGCTGATACTCCAGAGCTCCTGAAGACTGGACCACCAACGAAAGAGTCCATGTGTATGGGACCCATGGCTCTGGCCTCATATGTGGCAAAGGATGGACTTGTTTGACAGCAGTGGGAGGAGGGGCTCTTAGGCTTAAGGGTGCTCAATGCTCCATTGTATGTGAATGCAGGGCAGGAAGACAAGAGTAGGTGGGTAGGTGAGCAGGGGAGCACCCTTATAGAGGCAAGGGGAGGGGGAATGGGGTAGGGGTTTCCTGGAGGGGAAACATGAAAAGAGGAAAGCATTTGAAATGTAAATAAAGAAAGTATTCTATTAAGAAAAGATATGCCTATACTGAAAAACCTTTAAATTATTAAGAGAAGTCAAGTAGACCTCACTAAGTTGAAGAATATTTTGTTTGTGGAATGGATGCTTTCCTTGCTAGCCATATCCTCCCCCAAATTGACCAGTTTATTAACTAATTCCTAATAGATTCTCAGGATGCAGTATTGGTAATGCCCACACATTGATATTCTTCTTTTAAATGGAAATGAAGATTGTCTC
>JADRCD010146583.1:0-22256 GCA_019843815.1 Montemys delectorum | reverse complement strand
TGTGGGCTAGGGAGATGGCATAGTGGGTAAGATGCTTGTGGTGCAATTGTGAGGACCTGAGATAGAATTCCCAGCACCCACTAAAAAGCTGGGTGCTTTGGTGCACCCCTGTCATCCCAGCGCTAGGGAGGTGGAGACAGGAGGATTCATGAATCTTGTCAGCTAGTCAGTGTAACTAGTTAGTGAGTTCCAAGTTCTATGAGAGACCCAGTCTCAAGGATAAGGTGAAGAGTTGATTTGGAAGACACTCAACATCAACCTCAGGCATGCCCACACAACACACACACACACACACACACACACACACACACACGAACAAGTGCGTACACAATTATATATGACATGAAAGCAAAAATGGGACTATTTGCAGGGAAGAAGAGCACCACTGGAGGGAGGAGAGAAAAGTAAGAGAGCTCATTGGAGGGATGAATATGAGCAAAGGACAAAAGTACACGTGCGAATATTATATAATGAGCCTTTAGTCTCAGTACTCGAGAGGCAGAGGTAGGTGAATCTCAAGTTTCAGGACAGCCAAAGCTATACAGCCCTGTAGATAAAAATAAGAAAGGACGGAAGGAAGGAAGGAAAGAAGGAAGGAAGAAAAGAAGAAAAAACAGCACAATGAAACTAATTTTAAAAGGAAAACAATTTGTTAAGATAGTAGATCTCATTAAAAGAACAAAAAAAAAAAAAGACCTGCATACTTGGGTGCCAGAGAGAGAATAGTAATGACACTAAATTCTTCAAGTGCCATCACAGAAGGGAACCGAGCCCGCTGCAGGAGCTCAGAGAGGTAGCAATCAATCATTCATGATCAGCAGGGTTGGAAACCTTAGGTGTTGGGGCTGGAAGGGCCTGAAGTGTGAGGCTAAAGGAGATTTACTTTACAGGTAAGAAGATTAAGAACAGAAGAGACAAAAGACTGTTTAGGGCCATTCGAGGTGTGAGCAGGGGAGAGCGTTCCTATCTGCAAGAGTCTCTCTAGTATTAATGCCAATGTTCAGAGCAGCTTCCCTCTAATGTGCCATTTCCTGCTCTAAAGTCTTAGGAATGTGGGATTGTTTTGTGTTCTGCTACTTATAGAAGACCCAAATGAAAGAAAGAGGAAAGCTAGGACTCTAAGAGATTGGGTGACTTGGGGATGAAGCTTGAATAGTGGGCTGGCTTGCTGCTCCATTTTAGCTCCTAAGGACCAAACTTCTTGCTGCTGGATTTTGTCATGCTAGGATTTGTTTGATGTATCTGAGACAGCTCAGAGGCAATTTCTGACTTGATAGCCAGGTTTGGCCACCTCCCCACCCCCACCACCGTTTCAGTTTTCATATAAAGGGGGGGGGGCTGTGCTTTTGAGAAAGACAGACTTGTGTTTGAATATAAACTCTGCTCCAATGTGCTAGATGACTTCAGCGAAACCATTTTCTGTTTTATAAGCTTTTATTTCCTGGTCTTTAAAATGGAATGACAATGCCCACTCCTCAGCATTAACTGAGATCATTTGAATTGCAATCTCTGAGGCTTGTATGTGCTCAATAAACAATCATTTTCATTCTCTTTCTGAAATCTCCTGTGGACAGTGATTTGAAGGATACAGACTAGGCCAAGCTTTGCTTTTCCTGAAAATGGTATATTTTCTCCTTGCTAATATGGGGCTGTTGGGACATTCATTATGTCTTCCTTTCTGCCTCAGCCGCCAATTGACTTGAAATATAGCTTGAACATCTGTTTTGATCTCTCTCTCTCTCTCTCTCTCTCTCTCTCTCTCTCTCTCTCTCTCTCAGATCTTCTTATTTTTTGGTTCAATTTCTGGTCTGCCCTTATCTGTGCTCTTGGTTGGAATCCTTCATGACTCAGGCAGGTGCTAGGTGTAAATAGTTGAGTAAATTGAAGGCTGGAGGGGTTTAGAATGGTAATGGTGATGTTTGAAGAGGGCAGTACAGGCCGAGCTGGTTGAAAAGGCATCAGTATAGATGGTTGTAGGGAGCCCAAGTATTAGTCTAGAGCAGTAGTTCTCAACCTTCCTAATGCTGTGACCCTTTAATGTAGTTTCTCATGTTCTAGTGACCCCCCAACCATAACAGTATTTTCACTGCTACTTCATAACTGTAATTTTCTATTATTGTGGAGCATAATATAAATATGTTTTCTGATGGTCTTAGGCAACCCATGTGAAAAGGTTGTTTGGGTTGTTTGACATCCTCCAGGGAGTCAGGACTGACAGATTGAGAACCACTGGTTTAAAGTATCCAATCCTGTACCCACCTCTCTTGCTTAAGCAGAAGAAGCAAGCACTGGATACCAGAACCCCATATCAGGAGAATTATCACTGTCTCTACTTGGTATGTACAGTATGAAAGACAGAGATCCCAAAAAAGGAAAGGGACTTGATTTTAGAGTTTTAAAAAGCATACCAGCCAATCAAGGTGGCACCCAGCTCAGCTGGAAGGCTGAGGCAGGAGGATTACTTGAGCACAGAATTTCAAGACTAACCTGGGCAACACTATCAAGATGACCTCATCTCAAATACAAGAGAAACAAAGGGAGCCCAAGGCAAAGCCATGTATGTATTCAATATTATTTTTTTATTTTTAACTGACATAATAATTATACTTGTTTATTATATACAGTGTGGCATTTTAATATATGTATACAATATGTGACCATCAAATCAGAGTACTTATTAACCTATTCTCAAACATTTACATCTCTTTGTATTGAGAACATTAAACACCCTCTCTACTAGCTAATTTGAAATAGTCCAGTAGTTTTTGTCAACCATTGTTATCCTACTGCACTATGGGACAATAGAAGGTATTCCTTCTGTCTCCCAGCACCTCTGTACCTAGGAACCATCTTCCCTCCATTCCCTTCTCATCCTTTTCAATCTTGGTAAACACTATTCTGTTCTGTATTTCTGTGAGATTAACTTTTTTTTTTCTTAGCTTCTACATATAAGTTAGATTATACAGCATACACACACATTTTTAAATGATACTGGAGGAGTTGTAGAATAAAAAGCCCATGTCTTGTCAGGCACAATGGCACATGGCTATGATCTCAGCTCTTGGGAGGCTAAGAGAGGAGGATTCTGTGGTGGGGGGGGGGGGGGGGGGGGGGGGGGGCGGGGAGGGAGCCAGGATAGTATTCATAGAGAGATCTTGTCAAAAAGAGGCCTGGCTCTTGCTTCCTAGCCCCTGGAGGTGGCCATTCCTTTTTGTTGTTGCTGGTTTCTATTTAATTTTATATTTTTAGATAGAGTCCCACTAAGTGGCCCTGGTTGGCCTGGACTTGCTACATATAGATCAAACTGGTCTCAGATTTGCTGAGATCTTCCTGTCTTGCCTTCTGACTTCTGCCATTATGTGCATGTATCACCACACCGAGCTGTTGTTTATTTCAGACAGGATCTCATAAAGTCTAAGGTAGCTTTAGGCTTGCTATATACCTGAGGTTGACCTTGAACTCTGGTTCCCCCTGACTCTATCTCCTAAGTACCGATATTATAGACAGGAGCTCCCATGCCCAGCCCAGCCTTTATCATTTAGCTTTTCAGGTAGTAACTTCATTTCTCTTTTTGTATTATTACATGTGTGTGTGTGTGTGTGTGTGTGTGTGTTTGTGTAAGTCTTACTATGTAGTTACACAGGTATGGAATTTATCATCCTACCTCCTCTGTCTCCTAAGGGCTGGGATTTTAGCATATGCTACTGCATATGCTACCATGCCCAGCCAGGGAAAGAATTTAAATGCTTTTTTTTTTTCATCCTGAACCACAATATGCATACAGAAAAGTGTTCATATCACAAATGGTAAAAACCAAACAAACCAAACACTGACTTAACCAGTAATCAGGTCAAGATCTGATTCTCCATTTAGTTTACTTGGTCTCAGGGAAGCCTTTCAATGTGAAGGTCTTGATCTTTTTATTTATTTATGTTTTTAAAAAATAAAACCTGGACATTTATTTAGTGTGTGCACACGCACACACATGCACATGAGTACAAGCAGCATTTTATATGGAAGTTAAAGAAAAAGAAAAACCCTAGGAAGTCTGTTCTCTTCTCCCACCATGTGGGCTCTAAGTACCAAACTTGGGCCATCTGATTTGGCAGCAAGTGCCTCTACCAGGTGAGCCATCTTGCCACCACCCTACATTTTTTTAAACATGCACTTATTTGTTACATTCTTTGTCAGCTCTCTCCATTTCATTTTTTTGGTTTTCTTTTTCTAGAATGTTGGTAAGTTGGATATTGGACATACTAGATTGATTTGCTAGGCCACGTACCTTTTCTCTCCTATTTTCTGCCTTACAGATTATGAATGACTTCATATACTTATTCTTTGTATGTCCAGAATCACTCGTCCACTCACTGGTTTTACTTGGTGATTCAACAGGGAGCTGATTGTTATAATGGATGTCTTTCAAAAGCCAAAATGAAAAGCAGTTTATTTGAGGCCACTAAAATGTCACTAGACACTCTAATCCATTCCTCATAGCTTAGTTCCTTTCTCCAGGAGCCCTGTGACATTTTGCCTTTGCGAGAATGCCAGGCAGCTTAGCTTGTGTTCTGAGTCCAGTACTTAGAGTGACAAGGAAGGAAGGAAGGATTTTGTTATTGTTGATGACGACGATGATGATGATGACGATGACAACGATGATGTGTATGTGTGTCTTTATGTGTGTGTGTGTTTGTGTGTGTTTGTGTGTGTTTGTATGTGTGTGTTTGTGTGTGTGTGTGTGTGTGTGTGTGTGTGTGTGTATGCGCGCACGCACACACGTGCACAAGCCATGGTCATGGCGCACATTGGAAACCAGAGTACACCTTTCAGGAGTCAGTTTTCTCATTCCATCGTGCAAGGTCTACGGAGCAAACTCAAGTCATTAAACTTGCATGGCAGGTACCTTCACATGCTGAGCCATCTCCCTTGGCCTGAAAGGATTTTATATGTTGTCAGCGTATCCCTTGTCTTTCCCCCCACCCCCATTATGTCTGTTCTTCTTGATACATACCAAGGCTAAGTTTGGAGTCTCTCTCAGCCTCTCCTGACCCAAGTTGCTCCCTCCTCAACTGCAGCCCCCTTTGAGGTGTTCTTTGGGAGCCTTCAACTCCCCGAGGCCTCTTTTTAACTTGTTTTTGCTTTCAGAAACTTGTTGAAATCTCTTACTCACTGATGCTACGTTCTCCCACCCTCTTTCCCGATATGACCTCATATTTTTACTTTATTTTATTCCTTTACTTGTGTTTTACTACAATTCTAGAAGGGAGGCAATACACATTTATGCTCTTGAGTTATAGGCTTTGGCTCCAGCTAAGCCTGATTGAAACTAGAAATATTAGTAACTCCACATTCCCAGTAGCCAAACTTGGATGACCTCATCTTGACCCTATGTTACTGTTGGTCGAAGCCAGCGTCATGAGCATTCCTTTAGCAGCCCTGGCACATCCCTTCCCGCAACCTCTTCTCCCTAGACCTCAGGTGAAGAACAAATACCTGGGCTCTGTCCCCATTCTGGCTCTTGCATCCTCATGAAGCCTTCAAACCTCTTTCACCTCCCTGGGTGCTCTGTCTATGACTTGATAGGCTTCTGGTCGCCTGTGAGCAGTTGCTCCAGGATTGGCTAAGTGCTTGGGGAGCAGCCAATCTTTACCCTGGCAGTGAAAGCAGTTGGGCCAGAGATGATCCCCAAGCACACTGGAAGGGGCTTGGAGGCTGAGTTTAGACTTTTGCAACAGAAGGCTTGCTCTAGCTGCCTACCCTTCTGCAGACAGTTTCATCATGGCTGAACACTGACTCCTGTACCTTCAGCAGAGAAGGAGAGATGTAAGGCCAAAAGAACCAATTCCATTTTCCTGTCCCCCTCCATTCATTTGCCCCCCACTTTCTTTTTGGGTGCACCTCTCTTCTGCCCCTTCTAAAAGTACTTGTTGTAGCTGGAGAGATAGATGGCTCAGCAGTTAAGAGCACTGGCTGCTCTTCCAGAGAACCTGAGTTCAATCCCCAGCTCCTACATGGTAGTTTACAACCACCTGTAACTCTAGTTTCAGGGGATTCAACTCCTTCTTCTGGCCTCTGAAGGTACCAGGCATCACATGGTACGCAGTCATACGTACAAGCAAACCATTCATACATATAAAACAAAAATAAATAAATATAAAATTAAAAAATAAATAAAAGTAAAAGTGCCTGCTAAATGTTTCTGGTATAGGGTACATTGGGCTATGCTGTGTGGAGGGGAGATGGGAGATAGGGAAGGAAGGCCAAGCCTGCAGGCTGGTATGAGAGATGAAGTACCTCTTGGCTCTGCTGTGACCGAAAGGAGCAAAAGTTGTGGCAGCTGAAGAGGTATTTGGTGTGCACGTGTATGATGACACATGCTGACTCAGGAGGCTGAAGCCGGAAGGTGAGAAGTTTCCATTGCATAGCAAAGTCCTGTCTCAAAAACCCAAGCAATCAAACAAGCACAGATTTTAAACTCAGATTCACCACTTATTAGCTGGGCAATTGTGCGTGAATCACATTGTTCCACCAAGCTTCAGTTTCTAAACCCCACATGATGAGAACAACTACTTCAGACAGATGTTAGGACGATAGCATGAGTCCCAGACCATTGTAAACACGTAATAAATAGTGGCATTGTTATTGTTTGGGTTATTGTAATTTTGGCTATGATATAGGCCAATAATGCCTGCTTATTGTATTTATTATAGTTACATAATACTTGTTTAGGATTAAAAGGAGGCATATCTTGCATGAAGCCTCCCTGGAGCGTCCCAGCAACTATAGGGCAATGTTTATATTCTGTTACCTAGTCTTTAAGTCTTGGTTGTAGTCTTTGTTTTCTTCAAGAACTAAATATAAAATGATCTTTGCCTCTTTAGTTCTGGAACATGACATTTAAGAAGTGATTGCCATGTGTAGTGGTACATGCCTATAATCCCATCCCTTAGAAGGAAGAAATGGGAGGATCACGATTTCCCAGGCAGTCAGAGCTACCTGGTGAAATCTTGTCTCAGAAAAGTAAGAATAGGGCTGGAGAGATGGCTCAGCAGTTAAGAGCACTGACTGTTCTTCCAAAGGTCCTGAGTTCAAATCCCAGCAACCACATGGTGGCTCACAACCATCTGTATAGCTACAGTGTACTCATATACATAAAATAAATAAATAAATCTTTAAAAAAAGAAAAATAAGAATAAATATAGACAAACATTTAGCCTAAAAATTGAAGCAATCTTTACCATCACTACTGCCACTATCATTATCTTTATTATTATTTCAGACTTGTTCAGAGAGTTATGGTGAACAAGGACAACAGAAAAACTAATGGCCAACGACGTTCTAGAAAGAGCCTTTATACATATGTATTTTTTTTTTTCTCTAGAAGCATTTAACATCTTTTCTTGAACCATCAGTGTTCTGAAATGGCATAGCTGCATATCTTGAGGTGGGTCTCTGTTTTGTTGATCTCGTGGCCTTTCATTCCTTCAGTTCTGGGAAACAGTCTTATACTGTGTCTTTGAGCATTTCCTTCCTGCTGTTTCCTCCAGCTTCTATTTCTGGAGCTCCTATTGTTAGACGGAGGAATTCCTCAATTAATCCTCTAATTTTCTTATCTTTTCCCTTCCGTCATTCTCTTTCTTGTGTTATTTTCTTTCCTACGATATCTTTTCACCTTTTATTTTCTAATCCCGCTGACATTTTTATTCTGGCTCTCACTATTTTTCCTTTTTAAAAAAGTATTTATTTATTTATTTATTTATTTATTTATATTTCATGTGCATTGGTGTTTTGCCTGCATGTATGTCTGAGTGTGAGGGTGTCAAGTCTTGGAGTTACAGACAGTTGTGAGTTGCCATGTGGTTGCGGGGAATTGAACTCAGAATCTCTGGAAGAACAGTCAGTGCTCTTAACCGCTGAGCCATCTCTCCAGCCCCCTCACTGTTTTTCACTCTCCATATTTCTTCTTCTATTTTCATTGTCTTTGTTCTTTTCAGATTCCTTCTTAAGTTTGTTTTCTTTGTCCATCTGCCTTCCAGGTTGGTGGTCTTCCTCACACAGCTTTGCAGCATACAGTAATCCCTGCCTAGAACTTCATTTCCTTTAAAAAATAATGAATTTTATTAAGGTTTACTTAATATAAAATAAAATATACCTAGCTTGGGGGTTGGAGCGATGGATCAGCAGTTAAGAGCACCTGCTGCTCTTGCAGAGGACTCAAGTTGAGTTCCCAGCACTCACATGGCAATTTATAACCATCTATAACTACAATTCCAGGGGATCTAGCATCCCTTTCTAGCCTCTGCTAGGACCAGGCATTCACACACAATGCTGTTATATACATTCAGGTAAAACATTCCTACATATAAAATTTAAAAAGAAAATCTTAAAAACAGAAACCCTAACTTAAATGTCTTTAGATGCTGCTGCTTTGAAACTAGTTCCCACGACACTACACAGGTGCACCCTTTGCTGTTGGAAGGAGGAGAGTAGCAGGAAGTTAGGGCACCAGCATTTCCCAAGGAAGGTTCCTTTGCTTTTAGCTCTGTTTCACCCCATCTGCCACTGCACCTGGTGTTCTCAAATCCAAAGCCTCCGGTTGCTGGCCTGGTGCTGGAGGTGGAGAGAATCTAACTGGACAGCATTGAGGACAGCTTTGCAATCCACTATTTTTAGCTTTATACCTCACTCTGCCTTCTGAGTGTACAGTATCTCCAAATCCTGAGCCCTGAAGGGGTTCTGTAAGCAGAATGGTTTACTTCTGGTCTGCATCCTAGGGTTTCTCTTTCTGTCTCTTGTTGCTGTTATTTACTCACATTTTGGTAGGATTTGGGAATGGAGACAAATCAGTTTAATTAACTCATTGTGTTTAGGTGAACATTCCTTTTTTTATCCTAGGCAACTGCTATTCATCTTCCATGACTCGTGTAGGCATCATATCCTCCAAAGAGTTGATGTTCGTGTCCGTTGGGTGGGTTAAGGGACCCTTCTCTGTTCTCCTATGATATCTTCTTCTTCCCTCTTAGCCATTAATGTTCTGAAATTGCCTATTTCAAGCATGACTGAGACACATCTTATAGTGGTCTGGAGCTATGCCTCATTTCCTCCCATAGTCCTAGCTTGGGATCTGGTTCGTGGAAGTGCAGAGTGAATATGTGTCACTGTAATGAATGAATGAATGAATTTAGACATAGCTAGAGGGAACGATTATCTAGAAAAAGAAATAAGCTGTGTGCAGTTGAGCTGATATAAGGTTAGTTTCTCTGTATTTCTCCTCTCTTTCCCAAGGTTATCATGGATTTTCTAATGGAAGAATGCATTCAGTGCACAGTTTTTAAAAAGCTATTCAGACCTGAAGATCAGTATACAGACAGACTTAAGAATGAAATATATGGATAGCCTGGGAATCAGTGCATTTGCTTAGTAGGGTTTGCAGTGAAAGGTGCACTGGCCACAGATCCTGTAGGTCTTGGCCTGTGGGACATCCTCGAATTACAAAGCAGGACCTAGCTAAGGAAGCAAAAAGAGGAGGCTCTTGGGTCTCGGTTGACTACAAATCACAATATCATGGACTGCCCCAAGAAACAGAGGTCTGGGCTCCAAAGGTCAAAGACTTCTCCCCACAAAGTAAGTGTCTGTGGAGCTAAGTTCATTAGGACCCTATCCCTTCTAGACTATACTCTGAGTATCTGGGGTCCCAAAGTCTCTGTCCAGATTTCTCAAGCTTTTAAGAACTGTATTGTCTTATTACCCAAGTCTATTCATTAGGCCCAAGTGTAGCCTACGGAACTGGGGAGGGGAGCACAAAGATGGTATGATATGCATGTGTACATACACACATAGATAGGTAGGTAGGTAGGTAGATAGATAGATAGATAGATAGATAGATAGATAGATAGATAGACAGACAGATAGATAAGCAAGTAGATTTTTCCTTCTACAGACAAGAGTAAAAAAGTAGGGTGTGGTCCCTGAGTCTTTGGTTCCACATCTAGCTGAGTCTGGTTGATAAGAGAAATAAACATTGGGGTTTTGAAGAAAGTAAAATTTTTGTTTGCTTGTTTGTTTTCGAGACAGGGTTTCTCTGTCCTGGAACTCACTCTGTAGATCAGGCTGACCTTGAACTCAGAGAGTCACCTGCCTCTGCCTCCCAAGTGCTGGGATTAAAGGCGTGTGCCACCGCTGCCTGGCAGAAAGTGAATATTTTAAAGCCTAAAGAGGGCTTAGAACTCAACTAATACAGCTCTATCATTTTACAGATGAGGAACAAAGGTTTAGAGAGGTGACTTACCAGAGTTAACACTACCTGCTGCAGACCAAATCATAATACATCCTAACTTCCTACCACTTTACACTCTCTCCCTGAAGTAAGAGGCAGATTGACTATTCAAGGCACTGTTCCTCAAAAAGGTGCCAGATCACTTTATATTGATGTTTGTTGCCTTAGGTTTTCTATTGATGTGAGAAAACTTTTTGGGGAGAAAAAGCTTATGCTTCTACATCACAGTCCATCACTAACGGAAGTCAGAGCAGGAACTCAAGGCAGGAAGTGACACAGACGCCATGGAGGAACACTCTTTTCTGGCTTGCTCAGCCTGCTTTCCTATACATCCCAGGACTACCTGCCCAGGAGTGGCACCACCCCTATTAGGCTGTGCTTTCACACATCAATCATTAATCAAGAAAATGTCCCATAGACTTGGCCTACAGGCCAGTTTAATAGAGTCATTTTCTCAATTAAGATTCTCTCTTCCCAAGTATGTCTAGGGTTATGTCAAATTGACAAGAACTGACCAGCACAATTGTTATCCATATACAATATACTGAATGCTTAGTGATAGACTCTTGAGGTAGGATGCACCCTCACTTTGGATCTTATGGTGTTATATCCTCCCAATCGAGGAAGAATTAGTCCAATGTATTTGGCTAATACACTCTGCATCAGGACTAGGACATTCCCCAACCCCACTGCCATCACAGAAATAGTTTGGAAGCAGAAATACTGTGAATGGTACACAATAGATGCTCGTTGATTGTTCATGATGATGATGATGATGATGATGATGATGATGGTGGTGGTGGTGGTGGTGGTGGTGGCGGTGGCGGCGGCAGCAGCGGCGGCGGCGGCGGCGGCGGCGGTGATGATGGTGATGATGATGATGATAGTTGAACTCCTTGAGCAGGTAGTTTTCTCCCCAGGTTAGAGCCTAGGGTATAGTCGACTGAATAAATATGTGCTGCGTTTTGAGATGGGTGCTTGTAAGGAAACCAGACTCCTTGGAGCAGGTGATTAGTACTAGAGATGCTGAGGGGTTTTGGCTTACATTCTGTAGGCAGCTGGGGAGTCACTGAAGTTTAGCTAAACACTTGTGTACTTGAGAATAACTGAGCTGGAATTCATAAGCTGTCTTGTTGCTATAGAGTGCAATGGGGAGTTTTAATAACTGCAGCGAAGTCTGCTGGGGCCTTGATTCTCTGTTCCTTTATGGGGATTAAAAAAAAGACAACAGGTTGATACCGCTGTTATCAGCTGAACATGCACCAGGTATCTGGCACTTTAAGTCTCAAAGCCATTCCATGAAGGGAGGGATTCTTGCCACTGCCCCATACTGCCCCATTTACTGAATGAAAAACCTGAGGTTCTTGGATAGCAAGGTGATTTCTTCAGGATAATGTGGCTAGTAAGCAGTCAGACTCAAGGAAGCAGACTCACTTAACACCCTAGGAAAGACTACTTTAGCACCCTTATGCTTGCCTGTCCTACCTTGCTAGAGCGTGTGTGTGTGTGTGTGCATGTGTGTGTGTGTGTGCACAAGCTCATTCTCTCAACAAATGCTCTTCTAAAATCATCCTCTCAACATAGATCTGGATAATATCCACAAGAAACCTAAGAATATATCTTGGCTCTCTCAGCTAAAGACAGAACCTCATGTATTCATCTCTATGCCTTTTACAGTTCAGCCTGGAAGAGGACCTGAGGTGTGGAGTGAAGAGGGAGGGAGACTACTTTCCATACTCTCACACTTCCAGGGTCCCCAGTTTTCCTTTCTCTCCTCTTCTGTTCCCAATGCAGTAGCTTCTCTGTCCTAACCTCCATTACACAAGTACATGTGCATACATACACTCACAAGTACTATCCATGTGGCTAATCACTTGTACAGTCATAGGTGCCTGTATAACACACACTGTTCTCAGGGAGACGGAGTGAGAGAGGAGGTGAGTGGACCTAGTTTTGCTCATTTCCTGACTTTCCTCAGAGCTGGCCCTCACTCCATTCTCTTTTACCCTTCTTTTGCATCTGGGGCCATGCATAATGAAGAAGAGAGTACAGTAGAAAGGATCCTAGCAGCTGACTCATTTACCCTCTTAGCTTGAGTCTGTTCATCTGGAAAATAAGCAGGTCAGACCAGGCAGTTGGCAAAGCCTTTTCTATCTTGTTAATAACGTCTGGCATTTGTCTGCTTGGTTCCAAAGAGCTTAATCATCCCAACAACTCTGTGAGGATCAATCTTGTATTACAAATGGGGAAACTGAGGCTCAGACTCAGAGAAATGAAGTAGCTTGCCTAAGTCACAGGGATGGTAAGTAGTAGAGACACTATCTGAACCTGGATGTCTCTGGCTGCTTCTCAAGCCACACTCCAAGGAAAGCCACACTCATTGTGACCCCAGCTAGTTCTCTGACTCCACACACCTTCAATGGCCCTTTGCTTACTTACCTAGCCGACCAGTCTTTCTCCAACTGACTAGGCACTTATCATCATGGTCTTTGCACTTGCTGTTCTCCATGCATGAATGAAACGCGTGTGTGTGTCTTCATAACATACATTGGACCTCAACGTGGGGTGAGGGGAAAGAGTGGTGAACTTATACTGATTATTGGTTTTTTTTTTTTCCATTTCTCTTTCAGATCTGATGGTGAGAATTCTAGAACAGTCAGGTCAGTACCTCGTTTCTTTAGTAGTACTTGGGGGTTGGGGATGGGCCTGGAGAGGAGGTGTTTTCTGGTTATTACTTTGGGGTCCATGGGTAGGGGTCAATGGCAGGGTTTATTCCCCCATTGGAATTAGAAGTGGGTATGGAACGGAAGGGAGGACAGGGAGAATGTGGCAGACTTAGAGATGATGGTGTTAAAGACTGTCATTCAGTCCTCGCAGTCCTGGGGGACTTGAGAGCTTTGCTGCACACCTCAGGGGCTCATAAGACATCAGCTCCAGACCCAAGAATTTTTCTATTTTCTTCTTTCAGGAGGGAAGACGCTAGGCTTGCCCGGTCTTATTTTCCCTTTGTCTCAAGTAATGGGACTTACATTAACTTTAGATGTGATACATTCTAGATATTAGAAACATATATGGTATGCTGGGTGGTGGTGGTGCATGCCTTTAGTCCCAGCACTTGAGAGGCAGAGTCACTTGGATCTGTGAATTCAAGGCCAGCCTCGTCTACAGAGTGAGTTCTAGGACAGCCAGGGCTACACAGAGAAACCCTGACTCGAAAAACCTGAAAGGAAGGAAGGAAGGAAGACAATGGTGACAAGGAAGCAGTTTTGTATGCTTGGTTCAAAGTTTCTAAGCTTTGGTAAGGTTTAAAGGAGATCTGTTGGTACTTGAGGAAGCAGAACTAAAGCTGGAGTAAGACCAGGGCCCTTTGTGCATGCCTCTGGCCCTCATCTGTGAGAAACCTCAGGAAGGCAGAAGTATCAGAAATAGGGATAATGTAGGGATGGTGAAGCGGTTTGGGGTGTGGTCTAGTCTTAGCATCTAGATTGGGAACTATGGCTTTTGAGATAAGATGGGCCCAGGCAGTAGAGACATACATTGGGGACAGTCCATGCTCTCTAGGCTTGCGCTAGTAAATATGACATCTTTGTGATGAGTAGAAAACAGATCACTTAAAGAACTATTCTTCCTTCCGAATGAGTCAATCAAAAAAAAATGTTCCCTTTCTTGTGAGCCTTGCTCACCAGGCTTTCCAGGTTGGTGAACAAAGCACAAATGGGTTGTTAGCCCATACCTCTCTATGGGTGGGGCACAGCTTGCCCAACCATATGTAACAGTGCAGTTCCTATCATGCCATGCACATTACTGGACATGGACCGGGGTCAGAAGTTGTCTGTGTACAGACAGAATTCATCCCCTTGCAGGAGGTCTAGGGTGAGCAAATTGGTACCCAGGTCCAAGGGGGAGGGTAGACACATGCTAAGTCCAGCATTAAATCAATGAGAATGTGGTGGATATAGTCAGCCCTGATGTCTGGGCAAGAGGTCTGTGATGGCACATAATTAATCCTTGCATGCAGCCAAGGAGCATGGCCAGGCACAGCTTGTTCTAGCACTTACGATGGCACTTGTCTAAGAAAGGACACAGATCTCAATGTCCTTACTGCGGATTTGGAGAAAGGCAGCCTGGGATGACCTCAAGCCCAGGCCTCCCATAAGCATCTCTGTTAATGTACCTGCTAACTTGTTGAGGAACCAGCTGAAGTCATCTCTAGTTATCAGCTCCTCCTAGCTGGGGAGCTTCTGGAACCTTTTAGTTCTTACTATTTAAAAATGACCATAATCATGAGTCAAGTGATGACATATGTTGGGCCTTTATAACTTAACAGAACTTGTAGAAGATTTGCTTTATTTGATCCACCCAGTGACACTGTGGATGGAACCTGCAATGGCCTTATCATCTATGTTTTACAGTTGAGGAAACAAGCCAGGATTCAAACTCCAGTCAGCCTGGCATCAAGCCCAGATTCCTGCCTTTACTGTCACTGTAGGACTTTGTAACAGCTTTGCAGATGATCATTCTCACCATCATCCAAATATTAGTAATCATAATAATTATCGTTTATTCTTCATATACTAAAAACTGTAAATATGACCTTATTTAGTGCTCACAGCAGCTGCATTAGGCATGGATTATGATGTCTGATGTGCAATTGAAGAAAAGGAGCCTGGTGAGAAGGCAAAGGCTTTTAATCCCAGCACTTGGGAGGCAGAGGCAGGCGGATTTCTGGGTTCGAGGCCAGCCTGGTCTACAGAGTGAGTTCCAGGACAGCCAGGGCTACACAGAGAAACCCTGTCTCGAAAACAAAACCAAAGCAAATGACGAAAAGGAGATCCCAAGAAGGTCAGTCCCTTACCCAGGGAAAGAAGATCAATGGGGTGGGGCGGCATTCTTCCGATGCATCCTCTGGACTCTCTAGTTCTGAAGCTCATGTTGATTTTACTCAGATTTACTTCCTGGCGTGCATTCAAGGACACTCTAACAGCTTTGAGGACTCAGGGCTATGGAAAGGGCCTATAGCAGTAGCACATATAAAGCAAGGTCTTGCAAAATAGCGGGCAGACCCTTTAATTAGGAAGCACAGTTGGATGGGACTCTCTGAGGATACTTTCAGGCCCCATGCATAGTGCTCAGGTTCACTAAAGTTAGGGAGTGCTTCTTGGGGTAGATGGTATCTAAGCAGGCAGGGCTACACAGGACTGACTTTATTTACGTAAGTAGAGTCCATGGATGTAGAATCAGAATGACTAGGAAAGCAAGGGATGTGTTTAAAGCCAGGGACCAGTCAGTTGGGCTAAAACAGACATGAGCAGGAAAGCACTTCTAAAGGTAAGGACCATGGTTGAACCAAGGATGTGTCACATATCTCTTCAAGCGTGTCCAGCCTTTGGACTTTACGACATGATGTTGTCATCTACAAAGTTCACACAGGGGAACCATGTAAACTTATGTTTACAAAACAATGCAAAAAAATCTCAGCTGGGGAGAAGGCTCATTTGGTAAAGTGCGTGCTATGTAAGCATGAGAACCTCTGGTGGATGCCCAGAAGCCATATAAAAAGCTAAGCATGATGGCATGATCTAGTGATCACAGTGCTAAGGAGACAGATTCCTGGAGCTCACTGGCCAGCCATCCTGACAAATCAGTGAGAGGCCCTGTCTTGAAGAACAATTGAAGAAGACACCTATTTTCATGCTCTAGCCTTCACACACACACACACACACACACACACACACACACACACACACACACATGCATACATACACCTGTACACACACATACACACATATACATCACACATATACACGTCCTTCTGTACTCACATGCACACATACCATCTACCCCCCCACACACACACACACCTGCACACATTCACACGTGCATGCGCACATACAACCAATCTCATAATGTTTTAAATAAGTTCATAAGTTTGTGGTGGCATCATTTATAGGTATTTTGGGGTGTGGGCAGCCTCTGAGTTCCAGGTGGTATACGCCTGAATGATGAGAAGATAAGGGAAGTAGGCTCTGTGGCACAGAAAGCAGGGAGAAACTTTGGATCCAGGCTAAGGGCCCCTCTTGGGGCTAGGTTGCTTTCCAATTATTTGACTGGGCAAATTGATTTGTCTCTTGTAAACCCCAAGTTTCTTCATCTAATCAGCATCTGCATTCATGAGTGTGCACATACATGGGCACATATGTGAATGGAGAAGAATTGGGTGGTAGGGGGAAACGCAGGAAGAAGGCAAGTAGGCCTCAGCTAATGTAAAAACTGAATAGCAAGGAGTGAGCATGGCAGGTACACCACAAACTGCCCATGTTGGGGCCCAGGCTTTAGGACCCCTCAGTATTCAGTACAAAAGTGTAATTAAAACTAAACAATTGGGGGCTGAAGAGATGGCTCAGTGACTGCTCTTCCAAAGGTCCTGAGTTCAATTCCCAGCAACCACATGGTAGCTCACAACCATCTGTAATGGGATCTGACACCCTCTTCTAGTGTGTTTGAAGACAGCTATAGTGTACTTACATATAATAATAAATAAATAAATCTTTAAAAAAAAAACTAAACAATTGACCATGGGGCAGGGGGCCAAGATGGATGCCTGGGTTTCCTGTATACCCAACAGAATTTTTCAGACTTAAAGGCACCTTAAGCCAAAGTCCAGATTAAGGCTGGCCATAACTAAAGATCACCAAGTTATCAGCATAGCCTGCTTCCTAGCTATCTGACTTTTGCCATCACTTAAATAATCTGGTCCTTTGTTTCTCTTTTATAAAATGGTTCTGACTTCACTGAATTGAGGTAAGTTGAAGTATCCCTATGCTCAACATCAAATAGCAGCGCAGCCAACTGCACTACAGCCTCTCTTAGACTAACCCGTAGCTGTATGATATAGAGTCATGCTGCAAAATGTAGACAAGTGTAGAACTTAAAAGCAGACAGTCAGGAGGGACTAGACTGATCCCACCAGCAGAAGGTAAGGGAGTTCCAGATGTCCCAGAGGCAGTCATGGCTGTAAGAGGTCAGGCTGGAACTCTGTGGCCCTGGGGACCAGGCTGAGGTTGTTAGACATGCAATGATAAGAGCAAGAGGAGGTGGCCTGTTGCTAGGGAAGGAGGGAGGGGGTAGGGGAGCCACTGACACCCTGTGAGCCAGGGACATCCCCATGGCAACAGAAGCCACTGGTGTCTGGAGAAGTGGGAGGAGGAGCAATGGCTGGCTTTGTTCCCAGAGGAGGCCTCCCACTCTGGGCCTCAGTGTCCCTATCTGTCCCACTGAAAATTTGGTTTAGGTATTTTGAAGATTCTTCCTTGTTTTGACCTCCTCGGATGACTAAGACCTTACACTCCTTCCTTGGCTCCCCCATTCACATATCTGAGATACTGTAACCAATCCCCAGAGCCGCCCCAGATATGTCCAGGCCTTCCCTCCCATGTGCTTCCTGTTCAGCTCTGCCTGGCTATCTACCCTGCCCTCCAGTGTTCCTACTGCTTCCTGTGCCTCCAGCCTTTTTCACTTACTGCCTCTAACATGCTCTCTGTCTGGGAGGGAGAAGCAATTCCCATCCTGTACAGTGTGGGAAGCTTGGCCCCCATCCACCCAGATTGCTTCCTCCATCCTAGGCTTCCTGGATGTCAAAGGTCTGACCCTCCCTCCCCCCCATGACCCTCCTCCCCATTTGTGATCACCAATGCAATTTATTGAGCTATTTCTAAGAGCTGGGCTCTCCACATGATATTTGGCAGGTACATTTATGGTGACATATTGTGATTCCCCACTTTACATAAGACTGTGTTGGGTAAGCTCCTGGGATTTGTCTGAGGTCCTTCTGGTACCCTGTGGTGGGTCCAGGTTTAGAACTTGTCTCTGTATCATTCCTTCTGCCCCTAGCCTGAGATGCAGGTGCAATTTTTCGTCTTGAGCGGCAGCAGCCCTACCAAACTATGGCTGGGTACTTTATATGTAGTCTCTCAGTTTGTCTTCACTATACTCTTAAAGGCTATATATTTGTGTTATTTTACAAACCAAGATTCTAAGGCTTAGGAAGCTAAGTTAATTTGCCCTGCAGTAAAAATTAAGGTGGGAATCTAGATCATCAGATTTGTAATTACCACAGCGTTGTGAATTTAGCCTGATTGCTTTCCGGAAGCATGGAAAACATTCATTTCCTAAGTAGCAGACCCGAGTTGGACAATCTGTTTTTGATGAGGGGTGACAAAGAAAGAGATAACTGGGGGACCCGTGCCCACAGGGAGCTCTAAGTCTAGGGTTGCTACAGACAAAGATGAGTTAGTTTTAGAATGTGACAAGATAGATGGCCAGTGTATAAGAACAAGAGTCTGGAGGGATTGATCTGGCTTCTGATAACAAGACAGAAGGAAGGACCGAGGGGAGCTGGGTAATTTTCCCAAAGGAGGAACTTTTTCTGGAAGCTCCGGAGAGATGAGTTAGGGCAAATGGTTCCTCTTCTCCCCTTCCTCTCTGGGTTCTCCTGCCTCCGCTTGGCCCAGCCCCCGGAAGTGGGTGACCCCTAAGCTGGCTGAGTGCCTGGTTGGCACCAAAATAAACTTGCCTTCCCTCTCTTTCCCTCCCCTTGCCTCTGTCCCCTCTGTCCTGGCTTTAATTAGCAGCCCTAGGGATGAGTCACTTGGCAGCTGGGGAGGGAGGCTATGCAGAGCCCAGTTAAGCTTCGACTCTTGCCCTGAGCCTTACAGGCAGCAGCACCACAGTGTTCATATGTGTGGGTGTGTATTACTGCATGTCAGGGAGGCTCTGTGTCATTGCTGCTGAGAAAAGTGCAGGAGCAACTTTGCATGCTGCCTCAAGGCCATGCATGTCAGGGTGTCTGCACATAAGCAAATCTGGTGGTTGCTGCATTTGTCTCTGTGTCACTGAGTGTCTCTCTGTGTGACCGTCTGGCTCGAATGTGTGACTGTGATAGCAAGTGTCAGGAAATGAGGGAGGGAGCATTTGGGCTAACAAAGACAAATGCCATAATAATTGCAGTCACTTCTGATGTTTTCCTTTATACTAGCCCTGTGCTTGCATCCCCAAATTTCACTTGTCTTAGTTTGGGTACATCTTGTTGCAGGGAACAGAAGCTTAACCAAGCTACCTCAAGAATAGAGAGGGGAGAGCTAGACTGAGGCTACACCTCACAAAATTAAGAACAATAAATTAATGATAGCTATGCTTTTTTTCACCACCAAAATTAAGACCAGAAGTCAAGGAACAAGATTGTTCTTTGACTCTGTAGATCTCTTGGGCCTATGTCTTGGCTTTATCCCTCATAGCTTGCTTGACCCCACCCCCTGCAAATTCTTCTCTATGGCTTTTTCTGCTGCTGTGGCACCCTACCATGGTCACAACCTAGAAGCTATGTGGCTTAAGGTCCCTGCCATTTAACTGCAAAGAGCCTGTCCAGCCTCTCGTAATACAAGACAGCAAGGTGGATTTTCTGTTCTCTTGAAAATGGATGAGGGTAAAGAAGTAGACTACTTAGAACCTGGTGTTTCTTTTGCACTGAGCAGGGTTTTTACATGCACAAAAGGGAGCTTAGGAGTTGGGTGTCATGCACATGCCTTTAATCCCAGCACTTGGGTGCCAGAGAAGTTTGAGGCCAGCCAGGTCTTCAGGGTGAGGTCCAGGACAGCCAGGGCTACACAAAGAAACTCTTAGAAAACAAATGAACAAAAATTTGAGGTCAGATGTTAAGATTGCCTATCCACTGAGTTTTTGGTCTCTACTTAATTCCAGGTGACCTTTCTTCTGTTTTCAAGTTCCATGTTCTTATATCAAAACTAATATGTAAAACTAATTCTTCACTTTTTCTTATGATATTTGTATTGAACCCAGGACCTCATGCATGCTAGACATGTGCTCTATTCCTAAGGTACCCTGCTTATTTATTTTAAGTCAAAATACCTTTTAAACTTTTGGGGGGTAGGGGAAAAAGAGTCCCACTATGTATCCCTGGCTAACCTGGAACTCTCTATGTAGACACAGCTGGCCTTGAACTCCCATTGGGAGCGTTCCTGAGTGCTGGAATTAAGGCAATCAATGTGCTACCATGCCCAGCCCAAGAATACCTTTCAAATGCATAGTGCAAATGACCATTGCTACCAGTTTATGGTAGTCTTCATAGCCTCAGAACAACTGGCATAATGTTCCCGATGGTATAGCTGCTACCAAATTCATGGTCACTTTAGAGAGTTTTCTGTTTTGTTAGTTCAGTGACTAAATTTATAGTTATTTGTAGTATATAATTACACACACACATTATCAATATTACCAGCGTGACGCTTGAGCTTACTTTTCCATTAATACAAACCCTGCAGTTTTTACATTAATTACAGAGGGAATTAATGACCCCTTAGACAAGTTTTCACCTATTAGTAAAGAGTTAGGAACCAGCTGTGCCAGTAATGACTGGTCTCCGGACGTGAGGGCAGTGCCCATAGCTCTGAACTTGGCCTTGACCTAGCACTGCTCTAGCTGAAACTAGAGTCTTCTTAACACCTCAGCTGGGGCCTTCTGGTTCTGGTCCATCAAGAGATGCTGATATTATTTTTAATAAATATAACCACTATATTACTACTGTTAAGCCTAAGTGACAGAGATTATCCCAGGCTCGGGCAGAGTCTCTTTTCTTTTCTCCTCTTACTTTGTTTTTATTGTTCCAAATGTTAATTATTGCTTTGGCTCCAAAAATATCTGTTGAATTTCGGGTAGTGTTAGAGACTACTTGACACACATTATCTGTAGTCTTCATGACCATTCTGCCAAGTAGAGGTGATTTAAGGGTGGGGAAACACATCTAGAGGAGGTGAAGTGACTCGACAATTCATGCATTTGGTCCTTCATTCAAGGATGACTTGTCGAGTAGCGACCAATGCTAGTTGATTCAATGTGGCAAATAGGATGGTGCACAGTAAAGGGATGGGTCCTGCGCTGGACTCCACTGTCTGGTTAGGAAACAGAAAATGATCCACAATTATAAGAGAAGTGTGATGTGGTGTGGAAGCATCAAGGAAGTATGCCTAACTCAGTCTTAGTGCCAGGGACGATTCCCAAGCTGATGGTCCAAACTGAGACTTGGAGGATGAGTAGAAGTGATCTAAAGGAGGATGAAGTGGCGTGAGATGAAATGGACAGTGTTATATCCTGGAAGTGTGGGAGGCGTGGTTGGCACCTGGATTTGTGAGGAACTAAAGCGTCCTCTGCAGTGGGAGTGGATTGTTAAGAGAAAGGATCTAGAAATTAGAAGAGTGTACTTTAGGAGGCTGGACCTGGGGCCCTCATCAGTTGTACCCACTGCTAGGGAGCTACAGGGCTCAGCAGAGGTGTTTCCATGCTTCCTGGGCTCCTGGGTGGGTCTGTAGAGTATCCTCACTGTATTGTAGTGGCTTCAGTGCCCTCTAGTGTCCACTGGGCTATCTTGCAGCTGTGCTGTGTATATCATCCCCCATCAACATATATAACTAGCTAGGCCTGTGCTGGGTGCTGGAGACATTGGGAATCAATGAGACACCTGTTCCTACAGATTTCCAAATTAATTAGATGAAACCGTGAACAGTGTCGAGGGAAGGTAGCTGAGAGATGAGCAGGGTGGAAGGGGACTAGGGAGGTGATCCACCCTGCCTAGGTGGGATCAGGGCAGGTTCCCAGAAGACAGTTTCTAGCTGACTTTTGAAGACTCTCCAGGTGGAGAGGTGGCCCTGGGGGTCCGGGGGAGAGCACAAGTTAAGGTGAGGCATGGAGCAGCTGAATATGCCTGGGAATTAGAAGTAATTCTGTCTGGGTGAGGTACATGTCGGGGGGAGATGTGGTACATTTCGGTAACCATAATACTGAGAAGTTGCAGGCAGGAGGAGCTCAAGTGTAAGGCTAGCCTGGGCTCTGAGGCAAAATACTATCTCAAAAAAAAAAAATGGAGGGAGAGCAAGATTAGCTGAAGGTGGAAGATGGGAGCTAGGTCACTTAA
>JADRCD010146572.1:0-13157 GCA_019843815.1 Montemys delectorum | reverse complement strand
TAGGCTTGCCTCAAGCTTCTTATATAGCCAAGGAGAACCAAGAATTTCTGAACATCCTGCCTCTACCTCCAGAGAGCTGGGATTACAGATGTGTGCCAACCTACTGAGTTTCTATTGCCCTGAGTATCGAGCCCTGGGCTGCACGGATCCTAGGCAAGCACTCCACTAACTGAACTATATCCCCAGGCTGTCATCTTTCTTACTTGACTGATCTCTTTCTTTCTTTTTTAGGAAGTGCATTTCTAGTAGCTTGTTTTGAGTGAAAATTTATTAGCAGTAAGCTCAGTCATTGGCTTATCTGTTATTTTGTTTTTAAAGTATTAAATAGTATTCTGTTTATATATTAAATAATCATGTGAATCAATATTATAAATATTAAATATAAATGCTAAATTTTAAACCATAATTTTAAGATATTAACGTTTTAAAAACTTTAATTTTGTTTATTATTTGTGTGTGTATAGGCAGGCACATTGACAGCATAGTTCTCTGCTTTCATCATAAGCTTTAGAGATTAAAATAAATTCATCAGAATGGGCAGCCATCTCCTTTACCTACTAAGCCTTCTCCCTGGCCATTATCTTCTTAGCACTGAGTGAAACCTGCAATGCATGTTGATTCCACTCTAGACCACCACCAATTGTGGCCTTTGAGGTGTTTGCAGTATGTTTCTAACTTTTTAATAATTTACCCTTTATCCAGCCCACCGTATCTTGCATGCAAATGAAGGCTTATGCTTACACCAATCACACAATTGCCTCTTCAGCACAGATCCACTGCTCTACCCTTGTGGCCTAGGTGGAAGTAGCTGGAGGGTTGTCTGAGTCCATCTAGGCTGGCACAAACTATTTCACATAAGCCTGGGCAAGACTATGCCTTCTGGAGCCAGGGAGGATCACTGTGTAATTCTCTCAAGGTGCCTTTAAGTGATGGCTGTGGTGGCATCAGCAAGAGTCCAATATTTGCTAAATAGGGAGTCAAAATGCCCCAACCCTCAAGCGATTTGCTCATTTAAAGGAAATGAACATCAGGGGTGTTTAAGAACATAAAGAAGTTCTCATTAACTCTAACAGTGATTTAACAGCTTGACAGTACATAACACCTGCCCAGTGCCTCAGGGAACAGGGAACTCTCTTCTCCAGTTTTCATGGTCACAGCCACAGCTTAGAGGCCAATATATAGTGTACCTCTCTGCATTACTTGTCCTTCTGTTGGTAGCTGGAACACTTTCAAAGTACTGTCAGAGCACCAAGTGCTTGTGTATTTTCCTGTTTGTCAAGCTACAGCTATGCAAATTACACCGACCTGACCTTGTGATGGGCTGTGATTCAAGTGGAAAGAGAGATCATAGCAGAGGTGAGGCATAACCCAGTACAAAGATATTCTATCAAACGACACAATAAAGAAATGAGTTTTGTATTCATTTAGTTTTGTAGTTATTTTTAATTACTTAGAAGGAGCAGGAGGATTGGAAAAGATTCTGCTGAAACCTCTTCGCTTTTGTCTCTTTGCCTGATCATTTCTAATGCTGTCAGGCTTGGTACGTACGACTCTTGGTAGCACAGTAATATAAGTGCGTGAGTAGCTGAAGTAACACTTGAGCTCTGATACCTAACTCTGAACTGTTAGCCCTCCGTGTAATTACCGCTAGTGTGGCACTTATCTGGTAAGTATACGTGACTCATAGAGAGTAAATTGGCCAGGAGGCTCAGGGTAATCTCTTTGTGTGTGCAAGGTTATTCAGAGTACTTTCAATAAAATGAATGCTCTGAAGTAGAACTCTAATTATTTCCAGGTTAAAAATAAAGTAGATGGCACCATTTGAAGACAATGGCCCGTTTTTACTATGTGTTAGCAAACTTATCTTTAGTGCTTGGTTTTATGAAGGGAAGTAATACTATAAATATGACGGGCAATCATATTTTATTTCATTGTTAATGTCTCCATAAAACTTTTCACTGATGAGACTGCCCTAATTAGGTTTCTGAATTATGCATATATTTGGTAAAAGCCAAATAAGTTTGCCATGGTTATAATTGCTTCTCATGTTTTTTTTTTTTTTTTTTTTTTTTTTTTTTTTTTACAAGGGACAGTGAGATTGTTTATAGAAGCCTTTCTATCTTTAAAAGGTGAGACACAGGTCTAGGGATGCAGTACCTCAGATGGTAGAATGCTTGCCTAGTATGCAGGAGGCTCTGGGTTCAACTCCCAGGACTATATAAACCCTTTGCAGTGGCTCATAGTGTATTTCAGGACTAAAGAAGTAAAGGCAGAATGATCAAACGTTCAGGGTCATCCTTGGCTACAGGAATTTGGGGTCAGGCCAATCTGGGTTACATGAGATCTTATCTAGATGAACACACACACGAATTAAAATTATAAAATAAAATGACAACCATATACAAATAAAAGTGTTCTTATAAAGTGATAGTTTGCATAGATGGCCTAATAAACCAGGAGCATCATTTATCTAGTTCAAGTACCTACTAGTTCTTTTTTCTGGTTAATAACCATCTTCTTTCATGTGTACTTAGCTGAAGGACTGCAGAACATATTAATGGTATGGAATATTACTCCAGCTTGTGGTAATTAAGCTTTGGATCACTGGTTTTTAAATCATCTGTGCTCTGTTCCCAGGACTTGGACTGCATAGTTTCTTAGAGTGCCAATGTTCTTGCTTTCACCTTAGCTCACATGTTCTAAAAATGCACAGAAGCAGGAGAACTTGTATTTTTTTCTGTTCAGTGTGCCTCTCTTCACACAGTTCAATGTAAGCCAATCCTCCATAGACTGGATTATGTGCAGACTTCCACAAAAAGACAGGTGTAGCCTGTAGCCGTAGTGGGAGCCAGATCCAAGTTTTTTAATCAATGCTTGTAAGCATCTATAGGATTATTAATACTTAGGATAGAGTTTAGCATTAGAAAGACTAAACCATTTAAACTCACAGTACCACTTACTGTTGTATCTAAATCTAAAAGTCACTGAAATTAGCTTTAATGATCACAAAAGACTGTTTACTCTCTGAGACCAGGAGTGGGTCAATCTGTTGTCCTGGAGCCAGCACAGTGCCTTTTACCTATTGGATATTTGATGTATTAGTCAGTGTTTTGTTGGTGTGATAAAACATCATTACTAAAAAGATGTAGTGGTAGTACTGGGTGCTTCAGCTTCCATGTTACAGTCCATCATGGAAAGAAGCGATGGTGTAAGGTCAACCAGAAACCTGGAGGCAGGAACTAAAGCAGAGTTCATGGAGTAAACGCTACTTACTGGTTTGCTCTTCATGTCTGCTCAGAAATGCTTTCTTATACAACCTGGGACCACTTGCCCCATGGTGGCAACAACCATAGTGAGCAGCGCCCACTCACATCAATAATTAATAATTAAAATAAACACCCCTGCAGACATGCCTAAAGTCTAATATGATAGAACCGATACCCCAGTGGAAGTTTCTCTTTATAAGTGACTCTAGTTTGTATCAAGTAGGCAAAAATGAGCTTTCTCAAATGACTCCTTGTTAACTTGACACACAAACGCCATTATAAATCTCTGTAGCAGAGACCTAAGAATTGTAGGAGTTATGGAAAAAACTGACGCCTGGTGCCATGGGGTGGGGATGGAGTTCCTGAAGAGGTTAGGAAGCTATGGTAGAAGTGCAGCCTCAGTTGCCATGGAAGCCTCAGGATTGACAAGTCATAGGAAGAAGCTGAGGCTTGATACTAATGTGACAGGGTTGGAGTCCCCGGTGAAGAGGTCTGGAGAGGCCATGGGTAAAGGTGGAGCCTCTGTTGCTGTGGGGACCCTGTTAGATTAGAGATGGCAGGACAGTGGCAGGTGTGGAGTAGAGCCAGCTTGAGCCTAGCAGACATCTGTCTGTGCTATGATGACAGAGCTGGAGAGCACCTACATCCTTTGGAGTCCAGAAGATCACAAGTGACACATGTCAGACACAAATCTCCAGGATGGGGATTACACTGCTGAACTTGGGGTTTTGCTGTGATCTGAGTGTGACTGTGCTCGAGTCCTTCCTTCTTAGACTAAAAATAATATGGAATTTATTTTGGATTTTATAGGAGCATACTGTTAAAATATTTTAGAAATCCAAGGAGAACTTGGGTTATTAAAAGTGTTGAAAATTATAAAGACTGGGAATTTTAAACATTGAGAGTGTTTTATATCGTGATATTAACACGAGCTCTTGAGAACAAAGAATGAAGGGAAGGTTATGGTTTGATAGTGATGTATTTGTGTGCCAAGTTGACATGGCGTCAGTAGTGCTGCTTAATTTTTGACTACTTGACACAAACAGGAGTGATCTAGGAAAAGAGAATCCCAGTTAAGGGACTTCCCCATTAGATTGACCGGTGGGCATGTCTGTCGGGGAATTTTCTTAGTTGCTAATTGAAGTAGGAATGCTCAGAGACCACTGTGGGCAGTGCCATTCCTACACAGGTGGGTCTAAGATATATAAAAAAGGCAGAGGAAGTAAAACAAGCCATTTACTGGTTTGCTTATGCTTCAAGATGGTTTATGATTCAGTTGCTGCTTTCAGGTCCCTGCCTTGAGGTGGTAGCATAGGGTGCCTGTTCCTTCATAACAGACTGTAATTTGCAAGCCAAATAAACCTTTCCTCTCCAAATTGCTTATAGCAATGAAGTTTTATCACACCAACAGGAATGAAACTAGTAGATTTGGTAAGTGTTTATTGACTGAATGAGTGGACTAAAATATAAACATTCCCCGTATTTAATGTAATTGTGGTTTTCATTTGTTCTGTTGTTAGAGAAGGGCTGTTGTTAATGCTTTTGTTGTTAAAGTTACTGATATGAACTTGACACTGCTTAGCTTGCCATCTAATTTTTATGCTCCTTTAAAATTCCTCCCTCTAATTAATTGCTTGGCCATTAGAGCAAACTGTCATAGATATTAGACTTTTGATTAAAGTTTGGGAGTTAAAAGCTAGGTTTCCCATAAGCATTGCAATTTAAATTGAATTCCATGTTAGCTTTTTCTTTTAATTAAGTCTTTACTAAGTAGGCTATGTATAAATAATGAAGACCAATTTTTAAAATATGCAATATTAGGGGGAGAAAGTGTTCAAGATTGGGATAAAGTTAGGTGTATTTGTTTGTTTTATGACCTAGAGCCTCTCTCTCTAGCTCTGGTTATATAGACCAGGGTGGCTTTCAACTCACAGAGATCTACTTGCCTCAGCCTCCCAAGTGCTAAGGTTCAGGGCAACCTCCATCATACATAGTTAGGGTAACCTCTGTCACACACCGTTTATTATTTTCTTATAACTTATGATTCAGTTCCTGCTTTCAAGTCCCTGCCTTGAGGTGGTACCATAGTAGCATTCCTGTTCCTTCATAACAGACTGTAATTTGCAAGCCAAATAAACCTTTCCTCGCCAAATTGTTTATAGCAATGAAGTTTTATCACACCAACAGGAATCAAAGTAGTAGATTTGGTAAGTGTTTATTGACTGAATGAGTGGACTAAAATATAAACATTCCCCTTATTTAATGTAATTATGTGAATGCACAAGAGTATATCATGCTGAGTCCTATCCAGCTATTATTCTTGTCCAGAAAACATTTCTAAGGCTTTTGTCATGTATGCTGGAGAGCTGAGTTAAAGCCCTCATGATTGTCCAGTAATCACCTTACCCATCGGCCATATGCCTAAAACTAGGAATATTTTAATTTTTATTTATTTTTTGATACATATGATTTTTTTTTCTTTGCCTACATGCATATCTGTGTACCATGTGCATGCCTGATTTCCAAGGAGACCAGAAGAGGGCATTTTATCTCCTGAAATTGGGATCACAAACAGTTGTGAGTCACCATGTGGGTGCCGGGGATCAAACTAGATCCTTTGCAAGAGAAGCCAGTACTCTTAACTTCTAACTGTCGCTCCAGCCGCCAAATAGGAATTTTTGAAAGTCAAAAAGTTTCCCTCCTCTTGAAAAAGGAAAGAATAAAAAAGGAGAAAGTTTGAAATACAAAATAAGCTATTTCTTCTGATAGATGGACTGAGAATGGGTTTACTGGCTAAGGGAGTTGGCTTGTGATAGCAGTCCACTGAATTGCCCACAAACACGAAAGCCAGCACACTGCAAACACAGTTACTTACACCTGTAGCCCCAATACTGTTGGGGTGGAGACAATTAGATCTTGAGGCTCACTGGGTAGCCAGCCTAGACAAAAAACAAAAAACAAAAAACAAAAAACAAAAACCAAAACCCTCCAGGTTCAATGAGAGATTGCGTCTCAAAAAGCACTACGGAGAGCTGAAGAGATGGCTCAGCAGTTAAAAACATGCGTCACTCCTGTGGAGACTATAGTTCAGTTCCCACCACTGACGTCAGATGTCTCACAACTGCCTGTAACTTCAGCTCCAGAGGACCCCCGCCTCCACCACACACACATACTGAAAGAACACACCCAGTGTTGGTACAAGCTCCGTTTTTTTTTTGTTTTTTACGTTTTCAGTTAGTGGGTTTTCTGCAGCCCACTTTGCCCTGCACTTACACTGTTTTCTTTCTCCCTGTGTGAAAAGCTCTCACCTCTCCCAGTCCTCTCCTGAGAGGAGCCTCAAGGAATTCTTAAAACCACAGAGACTAACTGTCATCACCCCCCCCTTTAGTAATCATATGAAGATATGTGACTTATGCATAAAATTGTCTCTGAATTCACCCAGCTCCAAAAATAACTCAAAAGTGCCAGGTCAGAAAGTGAGAGAGAGGGAAACTGTTAATGCTTCCCACAGGCCCATGGAGAGTGTTCCCCAGGCTCTCCCAATATTTACTCAAATGAGTAAGTCTCTCTGGGCCTTTCTCCAGTCCTGTGCACACAGTCCTGGATTTCTTGTCTCATGGGATGTATTTTCTTACCCTTACTCTGAAGTATCACCTATTTCCATTTTTCTCTAATTTGAAGACAGCTAGATGCTCGTATGCCATTCACACAGGAGGAATATTGAATCAAGTGAGAATCCTGTTACTCACAGCTGATCAGTATGGATTGTACTCCAAGGATTCTTACTAAAATGGATGGAGACCACAATGTCACCATGTCTGTGGGAACTGAAATTAACCATTCTCTTCTCCCTCCCCCCCTTACCATCTCCCATTCTTTTTCCTTTTTTATTTTCCATTCTCTCTTTCCCTAACCAGGGTCCCCGTGGTCCCGAGGGAGCACCAGGAGAGAGGGGCCTACCAGGAGAAGGATTCCCAGGACCAAAGGTAACAAAACCTTTTGAACCATTGGAAAAAGTACTTTGTCTAAAATGGCCACGAAGTATAAGTTGTTAGAAGCTAAGTGTTCTCCTGGCCACTCTCACCTTATTGAGTAAAAGAATATGCAAATTTCCCCAGAACCTGAAAGCACATACACATGAAATTTACAATTATAAAATTAGTAATCAGCAGACTTACATTTCATGTAATTACTATATATTAATTAGAAAATTGTCTTAGTTTATAAGCACTAAAGCTATATACATTTGGTTTTGGTCCAAAAGTTAAATTGCTGAGTGTAGCTATGGCAACCCTTGGCTCACAGCTTTATTTTACTAGACACAGATAAGAAGGAAAGTCTAATACCCCAGGTTTAATAGGATTGCCATAAACACTGTAAGAAAAATAACTTTAACACAAAGAACAAGACATCCTGAGAGACCTGCCTTTGACCTGGAGTTGGGAAAGTAGGCTTCCTACTGCTTTCTCTACTCAATGTGTTGGCAGTTCATTCTGTAAAGTCCTGAAATAGCAGGTACTTAAGGATTTATGAGCCATCGATAACGGTTTCAATGACTCAGCTCTGTTGTAGTCTGAAAATAGCCACAAACAATGTATAAATGATGGCTGTGGTTGACCAGTAAGACCATATTAAACCATAAATAGGCAGTGGGGTGCTGGTTAGTGGTTTATGGTTGGGCAACCCCTGGGCTGCAGTTTGTAGTGTTGTCTGCCAGAGGCCAAATAGGAAATAATTTTCTAAGATACTTAGGGTCCTATCCACAGAATTTCAGAGTAAAACACATATTTGAAATCTTCATTCTAAAAATCTTTCTCTGAAGCATACATGTTGAGGTACACACACAATCCTGAGAGTCATATGCTGCTCTCTGAGTGTTTAAGAACCCCTACAAATGTCTTTTCAAGATACTGAGGTCTAAACTCCCATCTATAGCCACATGCTCTAGGCATCTCATTCTTACATCTTTCAACCATGACCAACATTTGGTACCCATGAGCAGCCCACATTTTAAGAGGAGAAAGCAGTTACCTAAAGCAATGGGCACTAAGTTGTAAGGGACTGTTTGGTGAAATTTTAAATTTTGTCCCTGTTAAATCTGTTATAAAGTGAAAATAATGTGTTAGATAAAATGACCTTAAAAATACCTTTGACTATCCAAAGAATCATTCTTAAGAACACAGGTCAACCTCAGAGCTCCCAGGGACTCAACCACCAACCAAGGACTATACATGGTGGGACTGAATGTTCTGGCAGCATGTGTACAGTAGAGGATTGCAAATTCGATCATCAGTAGGAGGAAAGGACCTCAGCCTTGTGAAGGTTCTGTGCCCCAGTGTAGGGGAATGCCAGGGCCAATAAGTGGGAGAGGGTGGGTTGGCAGGCACGGGGAGGAGGGAGGCAACAGGGATTTGTTCTTGTTGTTTTTGTTTGTTTGGTTGGTTGATTTTTTTGGAGGAGAAACTGGGAAAGGAGAAATTTACATGTAAATAAAGAAAATACCTAATTAAAAAAAAAGAAAAAAAATCCCACCAATAGAAAAAAAAAGAACACAGGTCAATAGTTGTTTATTGTTATATTTCAAAAAGTTATAATATACAGTTTCTTAAATAATTTGGTATCCAGTAGTTTTTTTTAATTTATCTGAAGTTATTAACATTTATAAACATATTTTAAGTAAATAGAATTAAATCACATTCTTGTTTCTCTTTTGTACCCCCACTCCTCCCAGAGACCCCCCTTCAATACCTACAATATGATTTTTGTCATATTACTTAAAAGTTATAAAATACTATAACAATACAAATAAGTATTATAAAAGTTGTTTGATATAAAACAACAATCAATTTAACAATCTTATGTAGATGCTCGTCTAGAGCAATAGTGAAAATACATTTTTCTCAATATAAATTTTAAATAACTCCAAACATATTAACTGTATACTTAAAAATGATACATCACTACTGGTATTTTCCTAAATGAACATAAATATATAAAGTCTTTTTGTTTGTTTTGTATTTAGTAGAGTTTAAAATCTTGGCTCTTACTGTGGTACAAGCTCAAAATAAGAACAATTTTTAGACATTGGCATCCAGTAGATTTATATTTATGTGTGACATAAGCAATCTGGAAGATTCCATTAACCAGAATTATTTCTCTTTATATTTGTGCATGTTAAAGCAGTGGTGTTTGTGTGTGTGTGTGTGTGTGTGTGTGTGTGTGTGTGTGTATCTGTGTGTGTCTGTGTGTGTCTGTGTGTGTGTGTGTGAGAGAGAGAGAGACAGAGAGAGACACAGAGAGAATGTTATGTTCAATACTAAAATACTAGAAAGTATAATATTTCATGGCATGCCTCAATGACATGCCCAACATATTTGTATACAATATAAAACTGATACAGTGTGGAGAGCTGGCTTAGCTGGTCTTCCAGAGAACCCAAATTTGATTTCCAGGACTTGCATGGTGGCTCATGTAACCACATGAGCCACATGTAACTTCAGCTCTAGGGTGTTTGATGCCCTCTTCTGGCCCCTAATGGCATTGGACATGAATGTTGTATACAGACATACATGCAGATAAATCACCACACACATAAAAATGATATGATAAACTCTGGAATATAATAACCCAATAACTTAAAGGCTCCTGACTTATCAAGGAAATTACATCTATCCTCAGTGATATTTTAGGATCAAGTATAAATGACTGCATTTTGGGTAACAATTACAACACTTTATTCTCCCACCAGCCTACTAATGAGGGTTTCTAGAGGTAGCTAATTTGTAATGATGTGGGAAATATATAGTTGAATTATGGTGTTTTGGTTTTTAGTTCTGTCTCATTAATAAAATATCCTGACCAAAAAACAACTTACAGGACAAAGCTTAACATTTCAGGTTATAATATGTCAGAAGGGAAGTAACAGCAGCTGGAGCTTGAGGGAGCGGGTCATATCACATCCACAATCAAGGATACAGAGAGGATGATTGCATGCATGCTCACTTGCTTACCTGTGTATGTTCTGTTCTATTTCTTCACTCATGTACAGTTTAGGGCCCCTTCCGTAAGGGATGGTGCCACCCAAAGTGGACTGTGTTTTTCCCACACTGACTAACTGACTTAAGACAACCCCCGCAACAGACATGTACACAGACCAATCCAGTATAGACAGTCTTTTGAGACTCTTTCCCAGCGTGTCAGGTTGAGAATTAAAGCTAGCCATCACCTATTGCTATAGAGAGGAATATAGTTATATTTCCCTGCTTCATAGGAAACATTCTTTGCTTTTACCTGTGGTTCTAATAAATTCATTAGCCTAATGTTACTCCTGATTGATTCTTGTGGCTTTTTTTTTCCTGTAAAGATACAGAGTATTAAGGCTTTATTGATATAAGATCATAGTAAGCCAGATAGATCATGTGATTAGCATAGCTGCTTCAAGATTCTCCACAAATCCTTCTAAACTTAGATTTTCAGTGAATTTTTGCAAACTCGGACACAAAATGTTGAGTCAATGATTCTGTTCCAGAGAGCATTCCAGACAAAATTTTCTTAACACAATGGATTTATTTTCACCACTAGTAAGGAACGAGGCTTACTCTTCCTAGTCAGGGCACAGTATTGATTGAGTCTCTGATGAGGCTGACTAGCCGCTTTCCAGCTTGAGTGGCGGTGTATGTGTGTACGTGCCTCGCGTGGACAGACTCATTCCTGTGTAAAGGTTGAAACTAATCTTTTCTTCTGAGTTACAAATCTCAAAGTCAGAATTACTTGGAATAAGCAATGAATCTGGATGCTTGATTTAAAAAAATTATTTGAACCATAATTATCAGTAACTATAATATAAACCCTTTTAAAACTCTTACTTTTCTTTGTGTACTGATACCTTCCCCATTTGCTTTTAGGGTGAAAAGGGATCTGAAGGACCAATTGGCCCCCAAGGATTACAAGGCCTGTCAATCAAAGGGGATAAGGTATTGAATATCAAGAACATAATGGAAGCCTTTATAAAGTAAAATTATTTTTGAAACTGCTCTCTATTCATGTACAGTTTGAATTGCACATAATATGACAAGCATCCCACACAGGTATCTGGGCAATTACAAACTAGCAAGGTAAGGTATTTTATGATGCAGGATGAATTATGATGTGAAAATTCATAGTATTTCTATCTCAAATAAGTTCTTACTTATTTGAATACTAACTTCCAACGCACCCTGTCATCAGCAATATCTTTGAAACAAGATATTAGCAAAAGATAATTCTTGGGAAAGAAAACAACTGTGGAGGGATGAAAAAGAAGGAAAAAGTATGCAATTATATTATGATCACAGAAATCTTAAAAAAGCACACTGACTATAATCTATTATATAATTGGTTTTCTATGTATCTATCCATCTTTCACTGGGTTCTCATTCAAAATGATTACTTTTTAAATGGGGCTAGAATAAGGGAATCATTTAAGTGGTTAGTTTTTTTTCTTTTTATTTGTTTCTCCTTACAGACAGTTGTGAGCTACCATGTGGTTGCTGGGATTTGAACTCATGACCTCTGGAAGAGTAGTCAATGCTCTTAACTGCTGAGCCATCTCACCAGCCCTGGGAATCATTTAAGAGAAGTAGCTTTGCTGTCCTTTTTCAGGGACTCTCAGAGTCTGCCTAAGGTTAGGTAAAGGTTATTGGCTCATTGCAGTGAGGGAGACCCATTGTGATGGAACCAGTAGCAACTTAGGACAAAGATACAGGACTAGGCTTTCTATAGACTTCGGGCTTGTTTTGGGTGGTTTTGGGGAGAATTCACAAAAGCGCAAGCTAGCAATGGATTGGATGCTTTCAGGAGTGGAGATAATTTTATGATTGAGCATTTTAATAAGTCTCCTTTAGAAATCATGGGAAAATGGAGCTTGGATGAGTTGTTACTGGTTGAAAAATAGTAGAAGCACTCAGTTTTAGACAATATACCAATTTTAGTCAATATCTGACCTATTCTCTCTCTCTCTCTTTCTCAAGGTTACTCTGTGTAGCCCTGGCTGTCCTGGAACTCACTCTGTAGACCAGCCTGGCCTCGAAGTCAGAGATCCACCTGCCTCTGCCTCCTAAATGCTGGGATTAAAGGCGTGTGCCACCACCACCTGGCCAACCTATTTTTTAAATCTGAACAGTATTCATTTGACTCTGCTCAGACCTGATGAAAAGGTGTTCTTGCTTTTCTCTTGGTGTGTGTCTGTGGCACTGTATGGTGGTCTGTGAACTCCCATTGAGCCATATAGCCTCACTAACCAGTCCACACTAGGAGTAGGATTGAAGCTGGCGATAGAAACCACCAGAAGCTGATCAACCTTAAGAGCAATGGGAAGTGAAAATTTCCAGAGAAAGGAAATATACGATATATGCTATATATATGTATGTATAAATGTGCTCAGGCATGTGTGCATGCACATACACAAACACACACATGCCTACAAACACACGGCATGCACATACATATACATACATAATTAAAAGAAGAGGTCATGAATTTTGGAGGGATTGGAAGCAATTGGAGGGGAGAGAAGATTTGCTAAAAATGATACAAGTACAATAATCTTGTATGAAATTCTCAGAGAATAATAAAATAAATGTAAACAGAGATAGATGCAGAAATAGTGACCTCACATCAATTGAGTTATTTATCTGTTGACCTCTAAGCATATTATTGTATTATTTATATTAGCATAACAACTGATAAGATTATCCCAAGTGTTGGGTTTCAGTCATGGGTGATACATTCTCTTCTGAATAATGAGCAAAAATAAGGATAAACAGTGATTCATACAAATTTTATATCTAATATAATTCTTGGTTCAAATAGCTTAGCTCCAGGTGTACCAGCAGCTGCAAATACTTTAGAGAT